>JAUZSV010319761.1:0-11681 GCA_034780495.1 Parotocinclus cesarpintoi
TGAGAAACTGGTCTCCTCTGTCCCTAGACGTCTGTTGAGTGTTGTGAGTAGAAGGAGGGATGCCACACAGTGTTAAAAATCGCCTTGTCCCAACTTTTTTGGGATTTGTTGATGCTATAAAATTTGGAAGCAACATATTTTTCCCTTAAAATTATACATTCTCTCAGTTTAAAATGTTGATCTGTGATTTGTGTTCTATTCTGAATAAAATATTAGATGTTGGCACCTCCACATCGTTGCTTTCTGTTTTTATTCACAATTTGTTTCCCAACTTTTTTGGAATCTGGTTTGTACCGGTATATTAAAAGGTCAATCCCAAATTGAGCAAGCCTAGGGTGACAGTGGAAAGGAACAATTCCCTAAATGCTTACTCCCACAGCCCTCTGCGCAGCTTTCCTCTCTGTGGCAGAACAGCTAAGGTTGGTATAAGTTCCATGAATAGGTGTTGTATATAATAGCTACAGTATTATTAGGTAAATGGAAAGTTCCTACAATTATATATAGAATTGTATCGTTGTTGGAACTTTCCATTAAGAAATGGTTTGCCAACTTTAAATGCCAGTAGTAAGGCACCGCTAATCTTCCAGTGTCAGTGGTAGGCCTCAACAGCAAGCCTTTTTACAAAAGTGTGTATGTGTGTATGTGTGTGTGTCTGTGTGTGTGTATCTGTGTGCGTGCGTGTGCGTGTCCTCCAACAGCTATCACCTCTGTGGACGATGATACGCCTCTACGGCTTCAGCAAAGTGCTGAATGTTTAGCTGGATGGAAGAATTGTCAATGCAATGACACCTTATACAGTGCTGGCAGAAACCAGACCTTATCGTTATAGGATTAGAATTCACCTCTGCTCCCCTAGTTTATCGGTGAGCACCTTGGAACTTTGGCAATAAGCCTGTGTCAGAAACATGAGTAAGGAAAAGACACTGCCCCCTTTATCCATTCTGTTCTTTCTGTATTGGAGAGGCTATTTATGGCTTTAAAGGACAATCAAGCTGCTGTTAATTATTTTTTTCAAGATCACCAGGCAAAAAAGGCAATAACCATATGTAGATTTGCACTATGACAATATAACATTTTCTCACAATATGACATAACCTCCAGCTACCACAGTAAGCTATCCTTCTAAACAATAACACAATGCACTGGCTGTAGACAGACGGACATACAGACAGGGTTCCTCCAAATTCTCCCACCAAAACTACTCCAAGCCAATGCCAGAGCTAATCAGCAGTTACCAAGAAATGTTTAGATCCAATTCATGCTGCACGAGGTGGTCACACCAGATACTGAAAGCACAGCTTCACCTACTTTCGCCACTCACGGATTCACCTATCACATGTCTTTGGACTGCAGAGGAAACTGGAGCACCTGGAGTAAACCAACAAGAACATGGAGAGTACAAGCATACTCCACACAGGAGGGACCCAGGCTTCTCCACCCAGAGATTGAATAAAGGACCTTATTGCTGTGAGGCAGCCCACCAAGCCACTGTGCTGCCCATCACTCACAGATATGTAATATTGGATTATTATTCTCAATAAATAACTGAACAATTATAATATCATTTTGTACTGTCTATTTTGTTTATTTGGGTTATATTTATCTATTTAAGCCTTTTGTGAAAATCTGATTATATTCTAGATCATAAATTGTATGTGCAGAAGTTTTGAAAATACTACTGGGTTCAGAAACTATTAAGCACCAATGTAGCATGAGAGGTTGTAGAAAAACTAAATAATTTGATTTAAAATCAAGATGCACTTTGATAAATGTATGTTATTATCTATGTTTTATCAGCGCATGAAAATGGTTTCCTTGAACAATGCAAAATATGCATTAAAAACAATATTTCATAGTGCTTATGTGGTTATGTGTGTGTTTTACCTTTATGCCCTGCTCTTAAGCCATTCTCATGACAGGAAAGTCTCACATTCTTAAATATTTTTATATTCTTGTCCATCTTTTATGTTCTGTAATCTTAAATATGGTTGCATATAGGTGCAAGTAAGGTTTTGGATTTGTTTGAATACAACTAGTATATTTTCATGCATTCATTTATTAACAGAAGGGGACATATGTCTTAAGATTTAGCAACCGGTTATAGTGCTACAGTCAGTATAATTTAAAATATTAACACTTAACATGTTCATGTGTTTTCCCATAATTGTGTATTTATTTAAATATGCAAGAGAAAATAAGTAGTAAGGCACGCTTAATGGCACAGAATTAGTGACCGGCTTGACAGATTTTACTCCCATGTCTTGTCTTTCGACACAGAACTTATTTGTGAGGATAGTGATCAAGTAACGCTGGCAGGTATACAGCAGTTACATCACACACACAGACAGACACACACACACACACCTTTCTCTTGGTCCACATACTGCTGTGGGATGAGGTATTTGACCAAATCAGACTGCAAGTGTGCATTCAGAACAGCACCTGGTGGACTACATTTGCCCTTAAATGCAAATATTGCCCAGCCATTCTTTATGGTAGATTACATGTAGACCATAAGCAACTCAGAGTCTGAATGCTAGAATGAACTTTATTGTGGCAGGCAACATTCATGAATCATTTACTTTGTTATCCGTTTAATCCTAGCCAGGGTTGTGGAAGAGCTGGTGCTAGCTGGCAGCATATGGGGCAGGAAAGGAACCCTAGAGAGAGCACCAATTTATCATAGGACACATGCACTCCCACATTAAGGGCAATATCAAAACAAAAAGGTACATTACACGCGTGTATTTGGAGCGTGCGAGGACATCAGAGTATCAGGAGTGAACCCACATGGATCTAGATCGAGCCCATGACCAGGAAAACTATGAGGCAACAATGCTACCCACCATTGTGGCAGGCACCAGTTAGGGCAAATTTGGCCCTTAATACACTTTCCATTTCCATAATTTTAGCCATACATGCCTAAACAGAGCTATGTTTGACCCAAAGCTGTCTGTAACCTGGGAAATAATTACTGTCAGCAGTATATAATTTAGTTAATTATATACATTATACACAGCTGTATATAATGATTAGTCATGGGAGAGTGGTGGTTATGGCACTGGACTATTGCCCTGATTTTTGAGGGTGCTTATCACCACCAAGCTACGACCACTTAGTGACCCCAATTCCAACTGCTTGCATGGTATCTTGTAACTGAACAAGTTGTAAGACACTTCGGGGTTGCCTTAGCAGAATGTCCAAATGTTGCCTTGTTTGATCCCAAACAGTGTTCTAATGTAGTTGAGTTGTCCCTGAAAAGTAAAACTCTTTTAAATAATACAGTAGCTTCCCAAGGGCCCAAGAGTAGTTTACAGGAGTGTAAGCTATCAGACAGAAAGAAATATTGTCACGAGAAAAGACACAGTTGATAGGGCATCGTTTGCTTTGGGATTATTGGCGATTTGCGTAGACAGGCCTGCTGAGGGAACCAAAATGCATGTTAGTGCCTACAAGCCGCCATGAAGTTTACTGTAAGTTTTAAACTCACCACTGGATGGCAGTAGATGTTCACTTAAATTATATTTTTGACGGTATTGGATCTTGTATTATGATGTGTGCTGCAAGTACGAGAAATATTTTACTAATAAAGAAAGCATAATAATTATTTTAGATAATGTGTTTTGAATAGAGCAACACCGGAATACAGTATATAGTATACAGTGTACTATCCCAGGGAAAAATATACTGTGAATCTTGACAGTAGAACCATGAAGTGGCCAAATTATCATCAAAATCCATAGTAGAACTGTAAAAAAAATCATAATTAGCTCATAGTCAACTGAATTAACAGTTGTACTATGAAATGTGATAGTAGAATCATACAGTGGTTAAATTACCATCAAAAATGCATATTAAAACTGTGAACTGAGAACTTTATGGTCAAACTGTGTAAGCTCACATTAAAACCGTTAACCGCTCTCACTCTCTATCTCAACATGGCTGTACGAGAAACCACAGCTTGATAATCAATTTTTGAAGTCCACAGTGTTCTCTATAGTCAGCTTAGAGAGAACCATGTTGACTGCAGGCTGCTTAAAACTTTTGGTTTGGACACTTGGATTCAGGGACTCCTGCTGACCTCGGCTGAAAGACTGGAATTAGATGCATTCGTCTGATGGAAAGAGTTAGTAAAGAAAGCATTTTGTCACTGTCATCACTTTACAGGGTGTTTATCCAGGAAGGTTTCTCTCTGGACAGATGGGGAGCACTACACATTCCCTGTGCTGAGTGTGACTGTGGCTGATGAAGAGGATAAAAATGGTTCCAATCTTCCCAGTGGTCTCAAAACTCTCAGGCATTCCAACGTCTGAGTAGGTCAGACTGTTTGGTGCGGGTTTTTGGAAGGCAGATGCCTGTACAAGCTCCCGTACAATAAGCAGGTGGCTGACTTCTAGTGGATGATCATACACGTTGCAATAGCCACAAACAGGTATCTGGCATATCTGAATCCAGATTTGAAGGTCGAAAGGTATTTTTATGGTATCGAATTAAACTTTCTATGAATGTAATGACGATATATATGTAAGTGATTACATTACATTACATACATATATTGGAGTGAAAGTATTAGTTTAATTGGGGAAAGCTGTATAATTAAATAAAGGCTGTAGTACCATGTTCGGCTGCCTCTTGGCAGACGGGCACATCACTAGACTGAGAGAGGCAGGATGAACGCTTTGACGAATTCCCCTCCTAGGCTGTTCTGACCTAGCAGCTTTGTGGACAACAAAATTGTGGGAGCTGCTCGTGCTTGTCAGCATATCAAACAATCTTCTCTAGCCTGTTCTCCATGTGTGCATGCCTTTATAGAACCACTGCTCCCAGCATCTCCTAACGGCTAGGTCAGAACAGCCAGGATGGTTGTCATTCTCATTGTCAATCGTCATTCTGCTTCTCTCAGTCCAATGATATGACCCTCTCAAAGTCGAGCAACAGGCCAAAATGTCTTAGAGGCATGTCTAGCAGACAACAATCTATCATCAAGAGCTACATTACCCAACAGGAGCCCTGAGAGCCTATTTATAGGGAAGTTGGGGAAGCACTTTTATGACCTCTTGTGGCTAGATCCAGAGTCTAACCAGATCACACCTATTGTCATTTATATATCTGCCTAAGACACAACTGTATTGCAGCAATCCAACATTTCTATGTGGGTGCATCATTTGTATCAGTAATTATACATCAGATCTGACTGACCTCTAAGTAAGTGCAGCTTATTGTCTACTCAAGAGATTTCAAAAAGCATTTGACTTTATGTAAATCAAAAGTCACTATTAAAAGCTTAACTACTGGCAGGCAGTTTTCATTATGCTGTGTTCACACAGTTATGGCGTAGAAAACAATGAATTAAGCATAGATTTAGGAGGCCAAATCTAGCCTGTTTTTCACGTGGCTGCATGCAAATCCATGTGCTAATGCATTATTTGCCAAAAATGCAGTCTGGGTTCTCAGGTCTCGTTCTAAGAGATTCTCAAGCGCTTTTCTTGAAACAGGAATTTATTTATTTATTTATTTTGCACAAAAGCAGCTTATTGCAGTGTGTTTATGATGATAGTTAGTGAATGCTTACTAAACTTGCTTGTAAACCAGGTAACCTCAAAAGATTAGGGATTAGATTCTGAAAGACTGACAATGCAATTTCTCACAATTTAAAACTTCTGCCATGCAGCAAATTCAAATCAGCCATAGCCAACATGTCCTCATAAATATGAAACTTTATTTTCCAGCAGTCTTAGTTTGTGTAATGCATGAAAAGCCAATCCAAAGCCAGGCAAAATGTGACAGCATTCCTTTTGTTAAATAATTACTGTGTGCTTATCTCTTCCATACATTTATGATCAGATTTGTTTTCAATGAATTTTTATTTATCTGTGAAACAAAAGTGGACTCTCTGCTATAATAACATGCCCCACTACCTTCCCTATATGCCCTACACAATGAACTGAAATTGTATTTTCAGTTTGCTATTCTTTCCAGAATGATTAACAGAGTGATATATAGTATAGAAAGGGTAAAATAATAAAAACATCTTGATACTAAATTGTCAAAATTAAATTTATGCATTTGAGTTATTTTTGGCCTTTTCCCATTTATTGCCAATTATCAGCATGTGTAAAATTTAAAAGATATACAGTGGTGCTTAAAAGTATGTGACCCATGTGTTGTACTTCTGCACTTCTGACCTAAAAATCTTCCGATTTTCACGTATGTCATATTTGATTTTAATCCATTAAGAGTTTCACAGAGGACTTATAGCATCTACCCGGATTGCAGTCACAAAGCAAACAAAATATATATTAAAGGGAGGATATATCTTACATGGACAAACACAGGGACAGCCAATATAATGTAATATCGTAATTGCTCTATGTCTGTATGTGTATCGCTCTTATGTGCACACGCACTGGGAAAACACCGGGACACAGGAGGATTTAATAGGTCGAGACAGAGTTGCCAACTGCATATAAAATGTAGAGGTTTTATGGTGTCTTTACTCAAACACAACATGGCATCAGTCTCACCAAAAATCTATTGAATTACAAGGCACAAAACATAACCATATGTTTTGGCAAATGTAGGTCCTAATGTTAAGAGGCTAAGCATTGGACCAACAATGTGGAATGAAGATTTTAACAGTTTGACACAGTAACAGTAATAAATAGAGCAGCAAAAGAGATCTTTGGGAAAAAGTGCAGCAAATGTATATAGTATCGCGGGCATGGGAATTCTGTATATATACATTGGGGAAGAGCAAGTCACGACCAAAATGTTGGCAAAAAAATTGTGATACATGACCCCATCCATCCTCTCTTTAATACCGTGCAGTCATCCTGTCCCCTTTGCAGAAAAACATAATGTTTGATGAAAGCCCCAAAGAATGATGTTTTCACTTCCATGCTTCACGGTTGGGGCGGTGTTCTCTCCTTTCTTCTTCCTCTGAACACATCGAGTGAAGTTATCTTATCTGACTATCTGACCTTCTTCCATGTCTTCTCTGGCTCATCCAGATGGTTATTGGTGAACTTCAAACAGGCCTGGGCATTTGCTGGCGTAGGAAGCGGATCCTTGCATGCCCTGCAGGATTTTAATCCATGACGATGTAGAGTGTTATTAACGGCCATTTTTGAGACTGTCGTCCCAGCTCTCTTCAGTTATTGACCAAGTCCTCCTGAATAGTTTTGGGCTGATTCCTGTCCTTTCTCAGAATCATTCTTACCCCACGAGATGAGATTGTGCATGGAGCCCAGACTGAGTAAGATTGGCAGTCATTTTGTGTTATTTAATAATTGCACCTACAGTTATTTCCACTAAGCTTTTGCCTATTATCCTGTAGCCCACCCCAGCCTTATGCAGGTCTACAATTTTGTCCCTGGTGTCCTTAAGGTGATCAAATACTTGTTTTATGCAATAAAATGCAAATTAATTATTTAAAAATCATACAATGTGATTTTTAGATTGTCTCTCACAGTTGAAGTGTACCTATGATAAAAATGACAGACCTTTCCATTCAGTGTTGAGGATAAATTGTGGACATTCCAGTTACTGAATAGTTAAAATATTATTTCCATTACTAATGTTTATAAGTGAAAATATTAATTATTTGTAAACAATTTATAATAAAATATATATTAGCTGTTTACTTTATTTACATACATGCCCAAATTTAGTTATAGGAGATCTCTTTGAATAATTTTAACCCAGTTCTTTCGAAAATGAATTAAGTCCTGAACACCCCAGCCATTAGATACATCTGCTGGCTACAAAGTGGCTATTGTGATGGTGCATTTATTGAACCCTGCAACGGAGTGATGTCACTGTTCAGGGTGTACCAATCAAGAGGACAAGGCTTCAGAACTTCCACCTTTACCATGATGAGGACAAGGACATTGAAATATGCAATCTTAAACTACTGTGAAAAATAGTTTAATGAATAATGGACTTATTTCTTCATGGACAATACAGCAATCTGAATTTGCTCCATGTATGATTCACAGAGCTCAGAGGCGATAATCTGCTCCAGATTATACTATTACTCTCACACGCCATAAAACGATGAATGGATGGCAAAATGTCAGCCATTCTGCTCTGTTCTTCTAGGCATGATATGCTCCCTTGTGTAACATTATACACCGTGTGAGATGAGGGATGTTCACAAATGAATCTTGTACTATATTTTAGATCTTCTGAAGTCACCAGCCTATAAAATTATATTTTAATTCTGGAAAATTTCTCAGAATATGAGAAACCATTTTTCTTTACAACAGTACGGAATTCTGTACAATTCAGTATACACAGACTTTGTATATTAGAAACACTTATGGTATTTAAACTAAATAGTTAAGTCACAATAATAAGGTTTGAATTTTGCTCTTGCCCCTGACAAAACATGATAAGATATGTGCAACAGCCCAAGAGTTTTAAATTTGGTTTTTACTTTTTTAAAGATAACCCTGTTCTATATTAAACACTTTTTTAGCACCATACACCCAGAATCTGTTAATGAATATTGGTTGTTTTTCCATATCATCACTAGGTGTCCTTCTAAGCAAAATAACCCTCAGTTTTCTACGGCTAGAGAAGAGTGGCACACCTCGGGTCCTTAACGGATGGAGTCCATCATTGTCTGGTAAAATTTTCTGTTGTGTCACACCCTGTAAACTGGTAATTTATTAATCTGATTAGTTTAACCAGATATTTTGGAGCAAGGTAATAACCTGTGATGTACTCTGGATCCCTCAGAACTGGGGTTGTGCTTTCCTCAGGTAGAAAATTTAAGGAAAAATGAAAATGTTTCAGTCTGAAATAAATAGTGTAATGAACAGTGTAATGAAAGATACCTTCCTCAAGACCTGCTTTAGGACACCACATCAAAGGCTGATATTCAAGAGTATAAATAGACATTAGAATAGGCAGTAGAAATATTACTGCAGCCTTACAGTTAAAAGAAAACAAAGTCTTCCAGGGAGGAATGGTGGTGCAGTGGCTTGCACTGTGGCCTCACAGTTCCAAGGTTTCATGTGTGGACTTTGCACCCTGTCTAGGGTTGAAATCACTGGCTGGGCACTGGCTTCCCCATGCCCCTTAAGAAGATAAGACACGAAGCATTATGGGAACTGGTCTCTGTTAGCTGTTATTCAGATTTACCTGGAATAATAGCAAAGCATATTGGACATAATTAAAAGATTACAAATTTTACACATTTTAGAACAATATTATAAATACAAGAAACGAGTATTTACTATATTTAATACAATTTTGCAAAATTTCATCAATTTTTTATTCAGAAAAGCTCTTCTTAAATTTGTAACATTTAGTAAGCCTACATAGACAGATAGGCGTTAGGACCATGAAGATATTTGCAATGGCACATTTTATAATTACACAGCAAATATTAACAGCATTATTAGAATGTACAGCGGATATATTCACACCTAAATGCAGTTACCACTCTGGTTTGTAGTGCTAAATATTGTTGTAATGAATTCACACAATTTGGTTATAATAATAACATGACAGCTGCATTTCTTTCTTTTCACTATTAAACCTTATTCATGTAGTTAGTTCTGAAGCTGGGTTGTCAGTGTGTCATGCTGGGCTACATGTATAAGTACAGTGGATAACCATTAGTTAAAAAAATAAATAAACAAAACGAATAGCTTGCATTACAAAGGCAATTTTCATAAATGTTGTAAGAAAATGTAACATAGATAAAGGTGCTATCTAAAGATTTTAAAGCCTGCAACTGTCATTTGACTGTAATTATGTTGTCTGGGGTAACCAATGTTTGTCACTCTCTCCCTCTACAATAAAATTTCTTTATACAATACATTTGGATGTTTATATTTAGGCCTTTAGCAGACATCTTTCTCCAGAACAACTTACAATTGTAACCATTTAAGCAATTGGGGGTAAAGAGTCTTGCTCAAGGACCCAAATGTGGCAGGTAGAATTTGAAACAGGAACCTTGTGTTTGACAGTTCTGCACCTTTCTGCACAGTTCTGAAACCAACACAATTCCATGAATTCAACACAATTCCTGTGTGCCTACTCCTCATTCCAGTTACATGCATTGGGTTAGCTGGTCTCTCTACACTGCACCAGTGCAAAGCTGTGTGAAACCTATACATGTTTACATATGTTGAACCTATATATGCGGACAAAACATTGGATTATGTAAAAAAACAACAAAAAAAACAGGATCTATAAGCCTTGGTTTAAAATATGGATAATGCACAATAGTAAGGAATAATAGTAATCAAATGTATGTAAACATTGTTCTATAAAATAAGTTATATAATTTATATAATTTGGGGTGCACAAATCACCAGAGACCCATATTCATTTCAGGCCTGGATGTTGCCTGTGTAGTGTTTGCATGTTCTCTCTGTATCTGAAAAGGTTTTTAATTATCTTCTACTAAGACATGCAATTGGTGATTTGGTTTTCTAGTTTTCTAGTAAGTCCATATATAAGCCTTTTTAATAGTAGTTTAATAATAATAGTATTAATAATAAATAAAGTATTAATATTAATTAATAATAATAGTATTTGGAATTCACCACTGAGAATGTATTGGGAATGATGTAAAGGTGAAACCTATCTATGAAATCCACCCTGACTTTATTAATGAAATTAAACTAATTTAATAACTCTCTATGCGGCATCTGAAGACTTATCTGAAAATAAACACATGGACGTGAGGAAGGAACTGAAATTTAGCTTCTGGAGCTGTGTGATACCAACACTAGCTGCTGCACTCCAATTTCTTCTGCCTAAAAGCACTATATATTTAAAAATAATGTAACAGAATAAATATAACAGCTGCTATGTCCTTATGCAAATAAGATGGCTGTTCGTTTAGATATTAATCAAGAAATAGGAATTTGCATTTGTGTTCATCCTCTAAATAGTTTTAGTTTAAGTTCAGCTCAGGAGTCCACTCTCCTCTTATCCCCTGCAGTACTACAATTTCTCAGACATGATGCTATGTCTCTTTCTTACCTGCAGGGCAGACTGATGTCTCTATGGGCTAATAGTGATGAAATGTTGGAAATATTCTCTCACATACAAAAAAACAGATTATGAGCCATGGAGCTGTGCACATATTTCTTATGAGTGTAAAAAACAGCTTTTAGGGTTTGCGGAAGAATAAACACAACAATTTACTTATTTAGTTAAGTTCTAAATGACAGTAACCTGAAAGGACAAATTGACTGATGAGAAATGTCCACAATTAGCAGGGTACCAGGTGTAGTTCCTGTCAGACCTGCTTGGGATAGTAAGAGCCCCAGATGCTGGTGAACCTTGAGAGCAGCTGTGGCATGACATATGGCTGTTTCTTTCACTCATTTTTATCTTAAAAAACATGTATCTACTTATTTGCTCATGTTTTGCGTTGCATAATGTCATTTACTATAGATCTGATAGACAAAATGTAGGCGACCATTTTGCTTTATTGCTTTTCATTCTAAATTATATAATTACAATAACAAAAAAGTTGCTTCTTTGAAAAAAAAATAATATTTCCATTTCTAAAAAGTCAACTGGAAGTAGTAATTTTTTGGCTTTTTAAATATATGGCTTTATATACCAGGTTGGTAGCACAAGTGTGTGTGTGTGTGTGTGTGTGTGTGTGTGTGTGTGTGTGTGTGTGTGTGTGTGTGTGTGTGTGTGTGTGT
>JAUZSV010319871.1:0-10936 GCA_034780495.1 Parotocinclus cesarpintoi
CACACACACACACACACACACACACACACACACACACACACACACACACACACACACACAGACACACACACACACACTGCAAAAACGTGTTATGTTAACTGGCCACTCTAAATTGGCCCACTGTCAACGTGCCTGACTAGTATCAATGTAATCTTGCTTCTGTTGTGAACAGCCATTTATGTGACATTACATTAAAACATGAAATAAAATCTATCAAATAAACTCTTCCCTTTATGCTCTCCTCCTTATTATAATGAATATCTGCCTGACTTCAAACCTAGCTGTGTTACAGAACAGAACATCTATCTATAGAACCAGTCTACTCTTACTCTCCTGTCACTTGTAATAAGTCATAATGTACTGATTTCTCAAACTAAAATTAACCCCTATCCTAGAGTTAAAAAAAGATTTAGAATCATGCTGAGACAGTGCTTAGTCCATGTCTGGAAATCCAGTTCAATAAGCTTTTAAGTACTACCTTATTTTAGTCAGCGCTGTTGCTATACAATATTTTATTTATTTATTTGTTTCTATGCTTAACATTACATCAGCATTAATGGTTATGTTCAACAGGAGCGCTGTAACATAGACACTATTCTTATTCACTTGTTCCTGTTGCTTCCACGGGGCAGGTCAGGGTTACAGGAGAGCTGGTGCCTAGTGGGCAGCACTGGGTCCAAGACAGAAGCCAATTCATCGTAGGGCACATACACACCTTTACACACTAAGGGCACTTATTACCATTTAACCTAACACGCATGTCTTTGGAATGTGTACGTGTATGTGTATGAAGTACTTTGAGAAAACCCACATGGACACGGGGAGGATATTCAGACTCCTCGTAAACAGATCAGGGCACGGATCTTGGAGCTGTGAGGCACAGTGCTAACCAATGCACCGCCATGTCTCACCTACTTAGATACCATTCATACACACATTCAAAATTTAGGGCAACTAGGTAATCTAACGCATGCATTTGGAATGTGGGAGGAACCGGAGTACCCAGAAAAAACCTACGCAAATACGGGGAGGAAAAGCAAACTCCACGCAGGTGTCAGGAGTCAAACTGCAGTTGAGATCAAACAACAAGATCTCTGAAGCCAAGACCATGTTCATGACTTGGACCACTGTGCCAACCTGCTACATGCTAAAGCTACAGTATGTGATCCTGCAGAACAACTGTATTTCACATTTACAGTATTTTAGCAGATGCTCTTGCCCAGAGTTCTTACACATAGCTTATCTTATACAGTCTCATAATTCAAACAAATTGTTGGTTAAGGGTCTTGCTCATGGACCAAACTGTAGCAGACGCGGTATTTGAACCCTGGCCGTTCTGGTCCAAGGACCTTAATCGCTAGGCTACCACAGTCCCACGGTGTTACAATTGTCCTTTGAATTGTTTTTGTTCATTAGCCCTGATAAAAAAACGAAATTGTTTCAGCACTGCTTGTGGGATAATTTCTAATAAGCTCTAGACAGATTTAGAGTTATTTCATTACAGTTACTGCTGTGTTCACATTCCATTACCATAGCAATGTAACCATAAAGCTCAACAGCATTGCTGCTGTGACAGCAGCTGCGCTTTTTCTTGTTCTTGTACACTGTCTGTATTACCACCGTACTGAGTCAAAAACATCACTCAAGCGCATGACAATATACGGCCTTAAGTAAAAGTTTGGACATCCCTGGCCATATATGTTATGTTAAGGACTAGTGTATATGTGAATGCATATCTTTCAAAACGTGCTGGAAGCATATTGAATCTCTCCAAGGCATCCCCTAGTGTCTTTGTAAGGTATTAACCATGTTCGTCCTTTCAGAAGTTAATATGACTGGGACAGCAGGGGTTGCTGTTGCAGGATCAGGGGATGAACTGGCTAACCTATTTTCATTTATGTGCTCTTCACTATAGTGCCCATACTTTTTAATGCAAAATCGCATTTCCACACAAACCCAAGATAAAATTGTTTAGAGATGTAATATATACCATTGCAAGTCAGACTTAAAACGTTGTTTTATTTTTTAACATTATTTTAATTATGATTAGAACCTTCTGTGACTTGGACAATCAGGTGTGTGGGTCCTGAGGACCTGGGTTATGAAGCTCAGGTGGTGTGGCAACGGGATTAATAAGAAATTTCGCCTGCACTCAATGAGTTCTAAGTTTCCTTTTGAGAACCCCCCCTCCTTCAGATTGAATTACAGCATCCCGGAGTGTAGACCGGGGTTGTCAGTTCATGCAGAGAGGGGAATCAGCGTGAGAGGAGGATAAAGAGCAAGTGCATACGTGGCCTCAGCGTTAAGGTCGTTGCACAAAAAAAAAAAAAAAAAAAAATTCATTCTATTTAATTGAAAGACATTAGAAAAATTGTATAATAAAGGTATTTTCCACACCACTTCATTTTGTGCCATTCTGGTGACATTCGTTGAGAGAGAGAAAAGAGCAAGAGGGAGAAAGAGAAATAGAGCGAGAGAGAGCGCAAGAGGAAGAGAGAGAAAAAGCAAGAGCAAGAGAGAAAGAGAAAGAGCAGAGCAATAGAGAGCAAGAGCAAGAGAGAGCAAGAGCAAGAGAGCAAGATGCAAGAGAGAGAAAGAGAAGAGCAAGAGAGCAGAGCGAGCGAGAGAGAGAGCGAGAAAGAGAGAGAGAGAGAGAGAGCGCAAGATCAAGAGAGAAAGAGCAGAGCAAGAGTAAAAAAGGGAGAGAAAGAGCGAGAGAGAGAGAAGAGCAACAGCAAGAGCGCTGAGAGAGAGAGAGAGAGAGAGCGCAAGAGGAAGAGAGAGCAAGAGCAAGAGAGCAAGATGCAAGAGAGAGAAAGAGAAGCGCAAGAGAGCAGAGCGCGCGCGAGAGAGAGAGAGAGAGAGCAAGCGCAAGAGCAAGAGAGAAAGAGGGAGAGAGAAAGAGGGAGAGAGAGAAGAGCAACAGCAAGAGCGCAGAGAGAGAGAGCGAGAGGGTGAGAGAGAGCGTGAGAGAGGGTGAGAGAGCGCAAGCGAGAGAAAGAGAGAGAGAGAGAGAGAGAGAGAGAGAGAGAGAGAAGAGCAACAGCAAGAGCACAGAGAGAGAGAGAGAGAGCGAGAGGGTGAGAGAGAGCGAGAGAGAGAGAAGAGCAACAGCAAGAGTGCAGAGAGAGAGAACGAGAGGGTGAAAGAGAGAGAGAGCGAGAGTGAGCGAGAGAGCGAGCGAGAGAGAGAGCGAGAGCAAGAGAGAAAGACAGAATACAGGACATTTTGGAGACAACTGAACAGTATGAACAGTCTTTGAAGGAAAAAAAAAATGAAATTCTCATATATTAAAAAGGGAGTCACTTACTAAGGTTACAGTCTATCCCGATACAATCTGGTGGAGAGAGAAAGTGATATGGTGAGATTTAATAAAGAAAGAGAAACAAAATCATAGTTTAAACACATCCTTCAAGGTTCAATCTGCAGACAAGCAAACAGCATTGCATGAAGTGCACCATCCGGGGACAAGCAGAGAGTCAAACCTGCCCCTTTCACACTGTTCCCCACCCACCTACACGAGCTCAGAAAGGTCGTTCATCCTCACTGAGTGACATTCTGCACGGAAATCTAGAGATGGACATGTCTAACATCTCACAGCACACATGCTAACTGTATAAAAAACTGAACTTGTGGACAGTATATATTTATTTCATAGTTTTATTCATGAGGCTTATACAGGCTGAGACTTTGATAAGCAAAGATGGGCAGAAGAGTTCCAGTTTGTCAGCAAATGTCTGAGAAAATTATTGAAATATTTAAAACAGCGTGCCTTAAATAAAGATTTAAAGGTTTTGCATATTTCTTCCTCAGCAATTCAAATAATTGGGAGGAATTTCAGTGCATAAAGGTCAAGGGCACAAACTTAAGCTGAATGCCTGTGATCTTCTTCGATCCCTCATATATCACTGCATCAAGCACAGTCGTTTATCAACAGCTGATATAATAACAGGAGCAAGAAATTACGTGACAAACCTCCACTACAATGCACTTCAATACAAAGTTAAATATTTACGGTGTAAAAAAACCCAAAAAAAATAAACAAATTCTTCTGTGAACCATGTCCAAAACTGGAAACCAATCGGAAACGAGTACTAGAATTACACATTTTTTAAAGGAATGCAGGCTGTGTGCTTTAGACCAAACACAAAAAGGACCACACAGAATGCTATCAGAAACAAATCCAAAAGTTAATTTCTGTCATGGGGTTGGGTCAGTGCCAGGAATATGGGTCATTTTCAGTTTTGCGATGGCAGCATTAATAGTTTTCCAGCAATGTCCATGCACTTACCAACAAGAAAACCAAAAAGAAATCAAATCTGAAACCGGTAAGACTAAAAACTAGAATTCCCTTCCACACTGTCTTTGAGGAACATTGTTTTAAACATTTCAATAATCTTTAATTTCAATAATCTTTGTTTCCAAACTGGAGATCCTCTGGCCATCATTGCTCATCAAAAATTCAGCCTCAGATGCTACGTTTGTACCAAATTATGATTATAATCACTTGTTGACATCATCTGTTTAAAATCACATCATTATTTACTATTTAACTAATTAAATTATTTAATCACAATCTAAATTTAGCTTTTTACTTCATTACCAGCCATAAACGTTTCCCGTAGAAACTTTTCTATAATGTGTTGCATTTCACAGAGAAATGGATGGTAATTAACCAATAGAATGAAGTTGACCAAACAAAACATTAAATATCCCGGGTTCATACCGTCTCCAATGAAATACACATGTCACATGCATTGCATTTTTTCAGTTTTGCATTTTCCATGGAACTCAACCTTTTTCTGATTTGCGGTTGTAATAATCTGACTTTTAGGTTAGGTGAGTCACACAGTGAGTGTAATTTAATGAATGTAAATTAATTTTAACCTGCACAGAGTAGTGGCATTGTGTTAAGATTTGAAAGACGCAGCTTAGCTTGGCTTAGAGTCGATATACATTTACACTGGTTCTGTTCTGAGACGTTTGATACATCCGAGTCCAGATGAGCTGCAGAAGCTACTTTGTGAGGAGATCACTCTGTCCTTTCTGAGTCTCTGGAGTGGGTGGAGTTAAAGAGAATGAAAGGGCAGCTTGCACCAACAGCCAAGTGCAACAGTGCTGGTGTCAAACTCATTTATTTTATGCTCAAGAATGATGAGTTTAGAAGCAAGAAACAAAAGATATTCTATGCAGTCTGATTAGCATTCTGAGAAAGACAAGACCTGTCAGTGACTGTCAGTATAATTGCTGTAACTACATACATTGCCGGGTTGTTCCACAATTATGGATATTATTTAAAACTTTGTAGCTTGTTTGGAAAACCCTGAGAATTGGATCAAACTCTGCCTGCTATTGTACCATTATTGGTCCCTAATGATCATGTGATCTAAGATTCAAAGTGAATTGAATCACATATAGAAGATGGGTACCACTCCTTGAAACAGTCTTTGTATTTGTTATGACCACTAATTTACCTTAATACATAATAAAAAATATATTATCTAATAAGATGTGTACCATAACTAGTAGTATGGTTACCATAAGAATTACCGCACCCTATAGGAACAAATAGACTTACTACTGATGTACTAATACCATCTTGGGTGATGCAGCGGCCCAAACACTAGCCTTCCACTGTCATGACCTGAGTTTGAGTATTTAAAAAAATGAGTATCAAAGTTGGGCTTTCATCCAAAAAAATCTTATGACCAACAGATTATTACAGTTACTGTGACAGCTCCTGACAGGTCAGTCTACAAATAGCGTTATTAGGCCCTATAAAGAGCAGAGAGCTAAGTGTACTTCCCCAAATATAAGCCAGTCCACCATCCACCTACTAAAGACTGGATAATAAACTAAATTAAGTTGATCTGAATATTTGGGATGTTTAACCAAGTCAAATGGAAATCTGAAGGGCAAAATATTTTGCCTGCAAGATCATATTTTGTCTAACTAGAGTATTGCACTGTAGTGAATACAAGGCAAGCACGATTTGTTTAAGATTTTATTTATAGTGATGCCCCAAAATTAAAATTCTTGAGATTTTTGCCAATGCAGACTCTCGCACCCTCATCCATCCTTGAAGCCGATGCCTGCATCTCACTACTGACTATTTCAAACTCTGATTCAGCATAAGAATAGAGCTATGATGACACTACACTTTCATAAGCAAAATTAATATAAATTATGCCACAACATCCGAGGCAAATATACTTAAAGAATCTTCACGTCAAGATCAAAATTTAACGTGAAGAACTTTGATGTGAATTCAGATCCTCGACTAATAGCACTACTTCGGGTTGTAGTGCTCTAGAGCCAAATGGGAGAACATACCAATCTTATCAGTCTAAGAACAACATTTTATATACTATGTACCAATTCCTCAAGCTGAGAACTTGAGGAAACTGCAACCTCTTCTGGTTCATATCCCTTCCAATCCGAAGCACTATAAAAAGTCTTTTCTCTTCTCACACTTCCTCACTTTGACCACAATATCGCCAGCCAAGGCTGCACTTACTGTGGCCAATCTGCTGGCCCCACCGTGGCTACATCCATTTAACAGAACTGCAAATGTGGCTCAGCATGGCATTCATTTTTTTTCCCAGAAAGACTATCAATCTTCCCAGTGTGAGACTAATAAAAGATGATCTTATCTTAAAAATATTTAAAACAAATTTTAGTGACAAATTTTGGTGCATCACTAGTCATTCCTAGTTAAATGATCCCAATTAAATTTCCAGTCCCACTGGCTTATCTTTGAGACAATATGGCAAAAAGGAATAGTGTTTGCAACGTATTTAATGCGTTTAAAAAAAAAAAGACTATAAGACTTAAGCATTAAACACTATATTAATCTGGGCAAGTTTTGTTCTTTTTATAAACAGTGTCACAATTATATGCAGCAGTAAAAGCACATTTGGCTGTGGTGAGCTCTACAGCTGTCAACCACTACAGAAGAGTGTTCACAGACAGCCAGGGACCAGCATCACCGACCGAGCTCTATGTTTCTCTTTCGTGTCCCCTCCTACACACACCGCCTGTGACGTTACAGTGTTTGCTGCAACACAAATTGCTATTATTATGCATACAGTTTCGAAAACCGAATTGCTTCAGAGCGTGCGTCACATACATTACAAACAGCGGTGAAAGTTTGCATTTTTAACCCAAGAAAACTTTCCTTTTATGCTCCAAACAACTTTCTGTAGGAAACATTGACAAGCCTATGTGAAATGGAGCATAAACTCAAACTGGGACAGCTCTGGTTGACAAATACCTGCTGTGTATACTTCAACACCCCACCAACACTGCAAGCATGTCATCAAATATTTAAGATGTTTTCATACTTTCTGTTTGAGGCTCATTTACATTTACTTCTGATCTTGGGTAATTGGAATATAAGCTTAAATGAATATGCTGTTTAAATGGAAGACATTATTGTCAGAGTCTGAAAATAAATTACACATGATTGGAAAGGGTATAAAATGTGTTTCTTCATGATTATAGCCGGACTGCTAAGAGGCTGTGTTCTGAACATATATCAGTAGAGATTTGAACACATACAGAAGACAGCAACAGTCGTAACTCAGGGGACAATGAGGGGCTTATGGCTTATAATAACACTATTGGATTTCACAGTTTATAGTCTTATTATCCTCCACTCTAAATCCAGTAAGTTAGCTGGCCTCGCTGGCTGTCTGCTCCAGAGCTGCAGACGTGATAGCCATTGAAGGCTGCAAAGATGATAAAGAAGCTGTGGAGTATGGATAAAAGAAAAGAAGAAAAGCGAAAAGCAGAGAAAATGAGAAATGAATAGAAGAGAAAAGTAAGAAGCAAAGACAAATGAAAAGAACTACAGAAGAAAAAAAAAAAAAAAAAGAAAAGAGTACAGTAGAGAAGAGGCAAAAAAAAAAAGCTGAAAATAGAAAACAAAGGAGAAACAGAAGAAAAATGAGAGTAAAAATGGTAAATAAATAGAGATAAGGCAGAAAAGAGAAGAATAGATGAAAGAAGAGAAAAAGCAGAAGAGACTTGATGAAAATAGGGAAGTGAGATGAAAAATTATAAGAAGAGAAGAGAAGAGGAGAGATAAAATGAAAAGTGCAGTACTGTGCAAAAGTCTTGTTGAGTGCTCTGTAGTTTGGAGACGCTTGAACAGGAATGATCTTTTGGAATGGTCAGCCGTGAAACCACAGGGAAGCGGGTAGAAAAGGCTAAGATATGGTAAAGCTCATTAAAATCAACAGAAAAGAGTATTATTTAGTGGTGAATCCAAATGTGAAATTCTGGGGTCCTGTCCAATAACTTATATATGGTCATTACACCACGGTTAAAACTACAAATCGAATGGTGGTCTTAGACTTTTGTACATTAGGGTATATAAAAAAACAACAACAACACAATACCACAAAAGAAGAGAAAGGAAGATTATAGAAAAAGGATAAGATAAAAATAAGAATAAGGAGAAAATTGCAAGATGAAAATCAAGGAGAAACATGTGAAGAAAACAAGAGTATAGGAAAAAACAAAAAAAACAAAGAGACTATAAATTAAGAAAGGAAAGACAACACATAAGAAAAGGGACAGATAAAAGGACAGAAGAGGAACAGAGTGAAGTCAGAACAAAAAAGGGATTAAGAGAAGACAGATTGAGATCATAGAAAGTACAAGAAAAGAGAATAATGGGATAATCAAGAGGAGAAAATATGTGATAATAGAAGACTATTATCTATACTATAATAGAACACAAGAGTTAAACAGAGGAAACAAGAAAACATGAAAGAAGAGAAAAGATCACAGCAGTATAAGGAAAAGATGGCACCACAACAGAAGAGATAAAAGAGATGGTAAAAAAGTTCAGAAGGCACAAAAAGAGAAAGCAAAAGTAAACAAGGAAAAACATAAAAAAGAATGGATAATAAGCGGAAAGAAATGACAGAAGAAAAAGAAAAGTAGAAAAAGAGCAGAAGAATAGGGAAAGACAAGAAGGAATTAAGAGGGTATAAAAGAATGACAAGAATGAATAAGAAAAAGATGTAAGGATAGTCAAGAAAAAAAAGATAAAAGGAAAAAAATAGAGGCAGGAACAATAAAATCATAAAAGACAAAATACAAAATTAAATGATGGAAAAAAACGCAGCATATCACAAGAGCCTTATAAAATAGAGAGACTAATAAAAAAGACAGAGAAGATGAGAGAAGAAAATAGAAAAGGGAGGGAAAAAAAAAAAGAAGATGAGAGATCCCACATCTGATAACACATTCCCTACATCAAACAACTAATCTGTGGTCTACTCTCTCAGCTCTGTTCATGCCTCAGCCTGAAAGCAGGCAACCTCAGGATAAAAGATTACCCAAGTTGACGGCGAGTTAAACTTTTCCTCCGCCCAGCTCCAGGCGCAGGGTGTTGGCGGACTCTGAGCTGGTGGTGGCCATGAGCAGGCTGTAGGCCCTCTGTGACATGAAGCGCAGCGAGACGTCCTCAGCCTCGATGTGTATGGCGCGAGGCATGAGCACCTTTAGGAACATGCTGCCATCGTAGCTCAGTACCGTCGATTCTGGCAGGAGATGAGAACAAAATATGTCAAACACCAACATATGCTTTATTTCAAACAGTTCCTGAGAGCAACTGGTGCACAGGACATGGCAGAACAGGAACCAGTACCAAATACCTAGCCATGCAGTTTGATGTTGCAAACATGTGTGAGCTCACTGAATTGAAACGTTGTACTGTCATAGGATGCCGCCATTACAGCAAGTGAGTTCACAGAATTTCTTCCCTCCTGCATTTCATGACCAACTGTGATTGGAATTGTTGAAATTGGAAGCATTTAGGAACCACAGCACCTTATCTACAAAGTGGCAAATCAGGCAAGTGCTCAGGCGTACAGATATGAGCCGTTTAATGTTTATTTGTTCACCACCCGTTTCGCTTTTATGGTCAAAATGGTAAAATTGTTTATAGGAAATAAAATTTGCATTCAAAATAAATGATCAATAATAATACATAAAATAATAGTAACCATGAATTGTTATTTTAAAGTCCTATTCATTTAAGCACTCCTTTTCTTCTCTGCTTAATCCTAGACTGCACTGTGCATTTATGGGTAAAATCAGATTGTACCATCAGATGAATCATAAAAATGGAAACGCCATGTATTAAATATTGATATATTAGTACAGCACTTAAATACAGCAGTGTGCATTTTGCGATGGTGGTGTGCTAGTCTTCATAAAAGTTCTTCCACCTTCAGTGTGCATCATTCACTAAATTGATGTCTAAAACGGCTGCAATTAGTCGTCACTTAGTAAACATGCCTCTAGGTTTAACTCATGTCCGCCATTGATGTGCATGTAAACGTGTATTGATTATTTTTCCCCTCGTGGGCTTTGCACAATGATATTCCACCTACAAACAGCAGAGGGCAGAATAGGGCTAGAAATGCCAAATCATTTAGAAAACAAAAACAAGTGGCACAATGAATTCGTCACCTTGAACGAAATTATTTCCCCAACACAACATCGGCAGAGCCAAGTGACTTCTCTGCCCAAGTCAAAACCTTTGTATCCTAACTGTTCAATTATGAGAGGGAAGAGAAGGCATTGTTAGTAATAAGTATAATATTTTCTACCTACTCTCTGTATTTGAGCTCTCATTTGTTCATTTAACAGCTCTTAGGGACTGTTGTAGCCTAGTGGTTAAGGCACTGGAGTCTGGACCTGATGGTCCAGGGTTCAAATCCCACCTTTGCCAAAGCAGATCCAATGACGCTCTGGATTAGGACGACTGCGAAATGTCGTAAATAATTCAGAATATAATTTGTAATTTGAGACTTTTTATCTGAGCTTTACTGTCAGCATTTTCTGTCAACACCACACTCATGATGTGCACACCATAATAAGAGACTTTCACTTTTACCGGTTTCACAGCTCAGTCCCA
>JAUZSV010319981.1:0-11681 GCA_034780495.1 Parotocinclus cesarpintoi
ATAATAATAATAATAATAATAATTATTATTATTATTATTATTATTATTATTATTACGGGATATTTCATTAAGGGATACTTCATATATCCACTAATTTTTGTGAGCCGTATATTATTATAATTGTTGCTGTTGTTGTTGTTGTTGTTTGTTGTAGTTAGTAATAAATATAGCAACAATATTATTTTAATAATTATTATTATTAGTGTCATTGATTGGTATTGATTATAAATATGACTTGGCTTTAATTTAATTAATCAATTAGTTGTAAGTGGCTTTGGATAAGAGCATAACCCAAATGGCTGATTGTAAATGTAGCTTGCAGTTCAGGTGTGACTTCTTTCTTTCTGTCATGCCCTAATTGAGACACTGAAAATCAAGATATATCTTCTTCTTCTTTTTCTTGTCACTCCTCCTCTCTCATGTGACCCTGCCTGCTTTTCTTCTTATCAAACAATATTTTCGCGTGTTTTGATCAGCAATAGAGTTGTATCCTTGCTTAACTGCTCATTGTGTAAACTCGATAGTGTTAAATTGTGTATTATTTGAGTTTTGGTGACTTAAAGGACCCTGGTAATATAATGTCAAGTAGTGAAGTAGCTTGAAGTCTGGTCGGCCATTGTTAATCATGTATTAGCCAGACTGACTCCACCTTTTTTGAATGCAAAGTGAAGCACAACTGTAAAGGTTTGTCAAGGGCGAGTAATGAATGGGGTCGGTCTCTTATAGACATCCTCTAGACAATTGTTTGCTACCAGTTGTATTAGAAAAAGTGTGTTATTTACTTCTGCTGAGCAATCCAAGGTCAAATGAACATTTTACCTCACAACAACATTTTAACTTCTCTGTTTAATGACGCAGTAGTTCACATACGTTGCCCATATAGTGTACTTCATAGCTGCGAGAGAATACATGAATGTAGCGTTGCGTTGGGAAAAAAAATGCCAAAATCGTCTAATCATAGTGGAAATGGCGCCCTCTATCGGGGCTTTCACGTTAAGTCTGTTGTCTTCCTCACAGCTCCAGATACCTCGGTTTGAGTCTCTGAGGCTGCTGGTTAGGCCATGGCTCCAGATGGATTAGGTGTGCAAATTTACTTCTGCATATTTGCAGGGTACCTTTGCGTACCCCTACATACCCTATCAAGGGTTTAGAAGTGTGTTTGACATTGGAGGGGGACACATTTGCTGCTGTGAATAAAACCCCACCCATCCCTAAAATGTTATCTAGCTATAAGACTTTTCAATTTCCACTGTAGCTATGAGAGTATTATTCTGTGTGCATTGCAATGCAGAACAACATTTGTGGAAAAAAAAAAACTAAGTAAAAATCGCACGAGTATTTGTATTGTAGTAAATTTATTTAATTAAAAGGTCAAATTGCAAACTGATTATGGTACTACATAAAAAACTTGAAAATTAAATGATCATGTAAAATGTCTGGGTCTTGTATTACTGTATATATACTTGAATATATAACCCATTCTCCCTTTTCATATTGATTGGTAGGTCATTGGTTATGTTCATTTTGAGCTCGATTTTGTGCCCATTTTGTGCTTGATAAAAGGCACAAACATTAGCATTTATCTGCCACACCTATTTGTCCGTTTGTACCAACGTTCTCCTATTACATGCTATTTTAAAAAATATAATACTTGAGTTGTTTAGTGATTGTTATATTTTGTTGTCCTTGTGTGTAAAACCTGTTACATTTACACTTGCCCATGCTTTTTAAACAATATCAATAACTTTTAATCCTGCAATGTTTTTATTTGTATTTATTTTGGTGGTTAAATGAGACGACAAAATAATAATGCAAAGATTAACACTGAGAAAGTTCGAGCTTTACAAGACTGAGACAAGGCGAAGGTTGCGCACCCTAAACACCTTAAAAGGGAATAAAACGTGATGTTTGCAATCTGTTATCTCCATTCACTGCTGCTTAGCATTCTCCGGCTAATGAGATAACTCCAGGGACAAAGGCAAATTTTGAGCGCTGGTGTGTTTGGGAGCATGAGGCCTCATGTTGAGAAGGTCCCTGGAGGTGTCAAGGGCCTGATCTTGACTCGGCCACATCCAGCACTGCCAAGCTCAAGAACAAAAGGTGATGGGCTTCCCCTCGTCCCCTCAGTTACAGATCTTTGAACTCGCCCCACACATACACACTCAGCCAAGCCACCCAGCATGGGGCAGACCACCGGAGCCGGCCCCAACATTTGCATTTTAAACGCGGCAAGGGAAGCATGGAGGCATCCTTGTGCAGCACGTGTCTGCTCAGCTGCACGCTCACACCTAAGAAGTGGGATTAAGCACAAGGTGAACGATGTCCAAACACTGATATACATACAAAGAGCTTGAAAATGGTCATTGCCAGATAAATTATGCTCTGGGTATCTGATTACGGGCAGTTTTCTGTAGAAATAAATCAACTGTACAGTTCAGACCAATTAACAGATTATTCACCGTAATATTGAAATGGAGCACTTTATTTATAGTCCATATAGTCCTTTCATCCTGGCTTGGTTTAAAATTGGTCAAAACACCTTTGCCTCATTTCTTTTTTTTCCTACCCTATGTTGATCAAGGAATAAAGAAATTTTGCCTTACACTGTATGAAAAAATTAAATTCACAGATTAAGCCAACATTTTGAAAAGGTGACTGGCAAAACATTTTATATTTGCAAGTAATTTATGGACATCAAATATTAATTTCAATTAAAGATCTCAAATAAACTGCTCAAAAAATTATGGGATAATTTACTGGGGATATTCCATTTAAAAATATTTTGTGTATCTTAATATATTAAAACTACACTAGAACAGTAAGAGATCTAACAACAGTAATTACAGCCATAACTGCAAAGTTAACTAAATAATGTACACATCAGAATTAAATCCCCTGATTAATCACATAATTGAAAAATAAGAGCCTTTTAAATTATTAAATATAAACACAATATCTTATCTTACTGCTTACAAAAAATAGGAGATATTTTATTTTGAAATAATCAAACAATCAATTAAATATCAATAAAAAATAGCAGTATATTAAAAGTACTCCAGAAGAGTAAGAAAGTCATCACAGTCACAAAGATGCAGGTTTAATGACAGTAATTATGGTCCTGATTAGAGCAGTAACAGTAAACTGTAACTGAGTAATTTTCAAATGTACAACTTTTTTTGATTATTCACATAACTGTAAGATAAGAGACTATTTGTATTTTATGTCCTAGATGACGACCAGAAACAGTGTAGGATGATAAAATATATTAATAATAAAGCTGTCTTTCACAAGGCTTTGTAAAACATTGTTTTTCTCGGGAATGTGCATGTAAGAAAAATGCGCACAGACATCAAAGATTAATTTCCATTAAGGCAGGTTTTAAGCTGTAAACACGGAAAAAAAAAAAGAAAATAATTTTAAATGCAGTATATTAACTCTACCTGTTGTGCACAATGTCATATTACAATATATCTGAAACAACAAGCTCTTTAGCTGTGGTGTTTTAAGAGATAGACAGACAACTGAGATGCATTGAGAACAGGCCTGTGTGAGGTAGAGTGGGTTGCAGTTGGGGGGTTGTGGCCGAAACATCCATGACTGTGCACCTAGAACAAAAGGTGCTGTGAAGTGCCTGCAAAAGGCAGACAGACAGAGGTGTTAAAAGTCATACCCCATAGAAATGAGTGGTAGATGTGGACCATCACAGCTATATGGATGTCTCTTTCCCTCTCACTGCCATTTGCACATTCATTTGCCTGCTCTCTCTCTCTTTCTCTCTCTCTCTCCAATCAACAAACAGAGCAGCACCAGGTCACGGACCAGATACATCTTACATACAGCATTGTGTGTCAAAGAGAAGTCAACAAATAAATAAATAAATATTTAAGTTGTACAAAAACATTGGATTTACACCATAAAACATATATAGTGGACAAAGTTAAATATGACAGACAGAACTGTGACCTCACAACAAACACCAGTGGATCATCTGGAAATGTGCCCAAACCTTTACTCATGCCAAATAAAATGCTTAATTGTATTTCACAGGCATTACAATGGATGCATTCAATTGTTATTCTATTTGTGTTGCTTATAATTTCACAACATATGAAATGATTTGGCCAGGGTTGCAGACTTTTGCATGAGGCTGTATACTAGCCATGTACCAAAATATATTATTAGCTCTGTTTCATTCAGTGGTCTTGAACAAACAAAGCAATTGCAGAACTTATATAGAACTCTTTGTAGCATAACTTATATTTCCAGTTATCTTTAACATTAGTGTAGATCATTATCCCGAAATGCAGCCTTGTGCAAAAGTTGCGGTCCAGTTTTTGCATTTATATATCCACAGTGGCTCCCAAACGCTAAGATTTATTTCAGGTCTGATTGTATTTCTACCAGAAACAGAAGAATAATTCATTTAATTACAAAACAAAATAAGTGAAACTAGTGGGGGCAGGATGTGATTGACAGAAGCCAGTCATTACCATGGTCCCAAAATAACCATTTACTTAAAACGCTGTTAGTTGTGTCTTATGTGAACGCCCATGGCATTACGCTACCCATGTCCGTATGCTAAATGGTCAGTGCGCGCGCGCGTGTTCACTCCAAACACAAAGCCCAAAGCTGGTGATTGACAATTTCCTGGAGGAGGATCTTCTCAATTCAAATGAGCTCTACACGAAGTGGGAGCTCAGGTTCATGGATCTTCTGCGCGTTATGGAGTGAACCTGGCCTGGTCTGATCCTGCACACTCACGAACTGCTTCGTGTTTGCTCACTCACCACTGCAAGACGCTTTTACCTCAACAACAGAAGTCTGTTTAAGTTAAGGTACGAAATAAACGCTACTCGGTGCCAAGCTTAATACGTTTTTATACGTTGTGGTAATGTTGGACGCGATCAAGCGCATCCTTGCATTCATAAATTTAAAAACGCTCCAAGAATCCGTGGGCTGGTTGGTTTGTTTGTTTTTAGGTGCACACTTTTAATACGCCACTGCTTTGGCTGCAGCAGGCGTTCAAGCGCTTAAAGTTGTGACTGATTTATTGGCACTCTCTATTAATGCAGTTTTAGATGGTTTGTATATAACAATCAATTTATCTTCCTATAGTTTGTGACTTAAAACGAGGTGGTTTTGATCTTGCTTTCCTATTTATTGGTGTCATTTCAATCTGATCTGAAATGGCACACGAACTACTGTATTAGTTTTACTAATATGATATGTAAAGGGACATAATCAGACCAACTTGACTAAATTTTGCTGTGCAACACTAAAGTCTTATACTTTATGCTGTCTTTCTTAGTTTTTAATCCCGGATTGCCGAACAGAACTTCACTGCAGGCATTTATAGCGGCTTTCCAAATGCTTGAGCAGTTAGCGCTTTCGGTCAGAGCCAGTTTCTGTTGTTTTTTCACATTGGGGTAACGAAACATCCACTAAAATTTTAAACACAGTCAGCCACGCTGCAGGCAAGGAAGCATGGGCACTTCTAACTGTGTAACAGAGCTAACGTTAAAGCAAATGCATCATTTATATGAGCAAAATGAATGCAAATAGTAAAATATCATTATTGTTAATTAATTTCTTCTTCAGGGCAGAATAATGCCAACTTTAATTCTAAATAACTTTGTGTATTTCGGTTTATTCTTATGCTCGGTTGTGGTTGTATAACTGATCTTCAAGCAGAGGGGTACAGCTGTGCCTGTCTAAATCTTTGTATGCCCAAGTAGTCTAGAAATAACCATGGCGGTATTGCTGTTGTTAGGCTAACATGCATTTCCATTGTTTATGATCTATAAGAATCTCTTAAGATTCAATTTTCATAGGATCTAAAGCTGGCCAATATGACCACATGTACCTTTTAGTTATCATAAGCTTTGCTGTAACACCTGATCATACCCAAATCTTGAAAATATCAATATGTAAAATGATCATGTACAAACAATTTTAAAATCAACCATTCTTAATTTGTATTTTTTAATTTTAATGCTGATCCAATGCCCTTTTTGTCTTCTGTAGGCATGATTCAAAGGCAAGAGGTGGTGCTCTCCGTCCTGGGGGAGCTTCAGGAGGCCACAGAGTCCATGGGCCTGGAGGCCTTGCGTAAAGTGGCACTGGAAGTAGAGCAAGCCCTTGCTCCTTTCTCCCTCCCCACGTCACAGTGCTCTGAGATCTCTTCCTGGATGGGCATTGATGCTGTCGCACACAGACTGTACCCAGCAGATGCCCCAGCTGGTCTGCTTCCTCTGGCCTGCAAAGGGCAAGGCAACCAGCTGTTTGATGCAGCTAGCATGCTGCTGGTGGGCTCCACAAGCCTGAGCTTGGAGCTGCAGGTGAGGACAGTGGTGGAGATGCTGCTTTGGAAGAAGTACTACCTCTGTGGTATGATCGATTCCAAGGTCATGCTGCAGGCGGCCAGGTTTTCCCTCTGTGCTGAGGAATCCCAAGACATGCTCAAGCTGCCCACGCAGGTTCTGGAAGCCATCTTTGATGCGGACGTCAAGGCATCTTGTTTTCCGAGCTCCTTTGCGAACATGTGGCATGTCTATGCATTGGCATCAGTCCTAGAGTGCAATGTGTACTCCATCTACCCTATGTATAATCTGAAGATTAGACCCTATTTCAATCGTCTTATACGCCCACGAACGTGGCTCAAGGACGCAGAGCCCCTGACCCTCCACATTATGTGGTCTGGTGAACTGGAGGCCAGCTCCATATTCAAGCCTCTCAACTTTGTGGCCTTAATCCATGCCAGCAACCTCAAAATCGGAAGCCCAAGCAGTGAGCAGCGGTTGCCTTCTGTGAAATCTCTAGATCTTCTGAGTGAAGACTCGCAGCTGACCTACTCCACGCTAAAAGACAAGTTCAACATCACAAAGAGCACCTTCTATCGCTGGAGGAGGCAAAGCATGGAGTACCATAAGAAATCAGTCGCAAGGTATGAGGCTAAACACTTTTTTCAGGCTTGCTTTAAAGAAGGCAAGCTTATACCCCAGAACCAGTTCAGAGAGTTCTTTCCAGAAATCTCCAGATCGACTTATTATGCTTGGAAACATGAACTCATGGCCACTGGTAGTATAGGATCTGGAAGCTCCACTGGAGAGGTGAGTCCTGGAGAGAGCAACGAAAATGACTACTGGTCCTCTCCTGAGAACAGGAAGCAAATCAACCCTGAAACCTTCACCAGCATGCTAGCACTCAAGACTGAGAAGATGGAGGCAGACCGAGCTCAGAATGCAGCCCTCATGCAGCAGGCAAAGAAAAGCCTCCAGAAGTGCATCGCCACAAACACCTCATTTCCCTACAGAATTTTCAAAAGGCGGTTCCCAGGGATCTCAAGATCAACATATTACAATTGGAGGAGGGAAGCCTTGCTGTTCACACCTGCCAGGGATCAACTAGGGAGTGGCGAGGAAGGCTCAGATATGGAAAAGGGCCCGAATGCTAAAGAGAAGTTTCTACCAAGTTTTCTGCTGAGGCACAGAGTGAGCTCCAGAGTTAAAATCTCAAGATGCAGCCAGAAAAGTCTCAGACTGATCTCCCTCCAGAGGAAAAAGCTTCGAGAAGAGGCCAAAGCACATGTTCAAAAGTCAAGGATGCCGCTGTACAAATTCAAGCTCAAGTTCCCATTTATCTCCTCGTTTTATTACTGGCTTTGGAGATGCAACCAGAAAGTTCACAAGAATCTAGGTTTTGAGCTGGATAAGCCTAAAATGGCTGGTGTAACCAAAGATCTGTTCAAGCAAGTAGAAAACAGGGGACATTTTTCTTTTGAAGGAATTCAACCAGAATACAACCAGACGGTCATCCCTAATGAATTGTACCCTCTCTATGACAAGACCAACACTGAGCAGATGTTTGTGATGGATGTCGTGGCATTGGCCAATTTTAAAGCCAAAGCCAAACTGTTCCTGCAGCAGCGCTTCGAAGAGAAGTCTTTCCCAACATTCAAAGAGTTCAGATCTTACTTCCCGCTTACCCCACGTTCCACATATTACATGTGGAAGAGGGCTCTGCACCACGGTGTGCCTTTAGTTCATGGATAATCGCTTTAATAAATCAGAGGCGTGATATTGAACCCATCAATGTGCATCCTTTGTTCCTCGAGTCTAAATCCAGGTCAGTCCTAAAACAATGTAATTGCAGTTCATGCATCTTAATTGTCTTCCTTTTACTCACTTCACTGACCACTTGGCTGCAGCTCAGGGAAATTTGCATGTGTGTGAAATCAGACTCTTTCCATGCCACTGACAGCCCCCAGGCAAAAGGCAGTTCAAAGCTGCAAAGGGCAGGCTTCCAAATGACTCTGTGTTGGGATTTGGTTCATTTTAAAGTGACCATGTTAATGTCTTTTATTTTAATTGTTAGAATTTTTTTTATTGTAAAGCCTCAATTTTATCATATCGGTCCATCTCATTTCAACAACAAAAAAAAAAAAACAAAGCTGTGAGTTATATATTCTTTTTGGACACTTTTTTTTTTCTACATATATATTTTTTTATTGATTATGGATGGAAAGTTTGTTCACTTTGGATAAATGCTATGGTTTAAAGGGTTGAAGCTGTTTTGCACGTCGTCACTGTTCACTTTTGTAAAACTATATGCTGCTATGAGTCATTTTGGACATTGTGTATTTGCATACACTTGTGAGAGAATGTGAAGTTCTTTGTGTTGCTTTTTTGTTATACTACCTGTTTAGTTTTTTATTGCACAGGACCTTGCTATGACAATGGTGTACATGGTCACAATGTTTTATTTAAAAGGAAAGCTGAGATTTAGTTATGTTTATTACATTCCTGTTTAAGGCAAGGTCAAATAAGTGTATATTGTTTTACAGCACAGCAAATCACAGGAAATAAATCATTTTCTCAACCCATGCTCCAGTGTTTTGACTCATTATTTAAATGTTTTGCCATTAATGGGTAGTTCTGCAGGATTTATTGTTACATATTTAGCAACAGCACATTCCTGTGTGAAACAATCTTGCATTTTAAGACCAAAATACTCCTAAGACTGAATACTCCAAAACTGTCTTTATGCAGTCTGCCTAACCCAACCATGAACAAAAAAGTTTTGTTCTTTTGCCTTTTTTCAAAATTTTCAAAAATATAAACGAATTTAGATTCCACTTAGAGACCTACTAATGTGTTTTATGCTTCAAATGCACAGCAGCAATTAGTGCAAAAATATATCTGCATTAACTACGGTAAGCACCCATCTCCCACATCCGTGTGCCATGTAATCAGGTAAGTCATGTAGTTTTTTGTTACACTGCTACATAAGTACACTGCTTACAAAAAGTTTATTCTCTAATTCAGCAGTATAGAAGATGGGTGCTTAGGAGTTCCACATTGAGAGAAAATGAGGCTAAATGCAATATGTGGAAAGTTAATAATATTACACCTCAAACATGGTAAAACATCTAAGGTACCAGCATGATGTTTAGCAGTGTAATGGGTTTGACAAACAGTGCTCTCCTAACTCAAATATTGCATTAGAGAGAGAGAGGGAGAGTCTAAAGGCTTAACGTACTAAAACAACAACCAGGAAAGAACAAACATATCAATTATTACTGGTCATAATTATTCTCTTTTGCTAAAATCTTTGATCCAGAAGGAAAGGAATAATTTTTATGTTACTGTTTTTTGCCTATTTAAACCTATTATAAGTGAAAAGCTTGACAATAAATTCTTGTTTTCCCTTTGGATCACAGGTTCATAATTTCAGCAGTAGAGATTATTTATGTTACAACAGTTTTCCTAGGTCATTGTTTTAGAAAATTACATCCCATTAAGCTTTTTACTTATAATAGGTTTAAATGGGAAGCTTCATGTAAAAAGATTAGAAGTTTAATTTTGATTTTGAAGTTAAAATATAAAAAATATATTTAGAAATATATATTACCTATTTATAAAAATAGGTTCATTACTTCAAAATGAATATCCCCTAATTTTTTGAGCAGTACAGTCATTCAGAATGGTTTATAATTCACTATTTATATCTAATAAATGAATGCATGTTTTTGGAATGTAGGAGAAAACCAGAGTAAACCCCACAGACACACATCTGGAGAAATCAATACAGATATGCTACAAGGTTGAGATCAAACCAGGGATCTCTGGTCACCCGACTCTTGTCAAGTCAGCTCAAGTTCCTCCAGAACCAAAGGGCTACATAAAACAATAGACTAAACAATACAACGTTAGTGCACGTGTGCAGTAGCATGTGCAATCACGCAACACAATTTACAATAAATGCGCAAGATCATTTCAAGACAACAATAAATACAGGGAGAGGAATGTATTCATACCTTGTAAAAAATACCTGAAAACATTGCCAATAGCATTTCCATCATATAAAGTGGGTTATTAATCCATTCTCATTGTTGTTTAATTTTCGGACAAGATTGGGCTTTACACTCAAGCAAAACCTGGCAGAGGTTCCTCATGAAGATGGGATAATCATTCCAGAGGAAAATCCAGTGCTATTTTTAAGGTGGTCATACAAAGTTCAGCTAGAGAGTACATTCTGCACAGGAGGTGAGAAAGAATTCAACTTTAACATATAAAAATATATCTAACAGGCTTGTTGAAGCTCATCATTAAAGAGACGTGGTTCCGGGTTTTCCTCCAGCCTAAACCTATCCCACTAATCAGTTTGATGGCCTGTTGATTAAACAAGCTCAATCATTTTGCTGCTCCTTTACTGGAAGGAACCTACAGTCTTTGTAAATGGGGTTTCTCCAAATACTGCAGTTACACGTGGATATTTTTCACCTCCGGTGTGATTGCTGAAGTATTTCTCCTCCATGGTTGAGTACATTACTGGATTCCCCTGTTTGTAGCCAGCCTGTCTTTTAAAGTGCTTTTCCAGCTTCACAACAGCTAATGGCTACCTGAAAGATCTTATGTTGTACAAAAACGTTGCAATAATAAAATATTTTCTTAAGTGGACATGATTTGTTCAACTCTGCGACATTAAGCATGACTAAAAGTGACATTTACTTCAGTATTTGTAAACATTTTTCAGTCTATTTGTTAGAATACAACCAGAAAATACAGGAAATTAAGAAAAGAAAATGAAAACAAATAGATAAAATGGCTTCTACAGAGCACAGTGGCTCACAAACATTTGGGGATATTTCATTCAAAAAGTTTTTTGTATATTTAGTGTTTTCTCCACTTGAGCAACAGCAATAGCAATTTAAAACTGTTAAAAACTCCAGGTTAAAAACTGTTCTGATTAGCTGTGCATGACACCTGATTGTGTTTTTGCCTGCACTCTGCTTTTTATTATTGTAAACTGTTCAAGGTTAATCTTTTTGGTGGTGTTTTAATTATAATGTTAACTTTATTTTAATTAATTTTTTAAATGTCATTTTATTATTATTATTGTTATTGTTATTATTATTATTATTATTATTTATTTATTTTAATCTGTAAAGCACTTTAAATTGCTTCGTGTATGAATGGTGTTATACAAATAAACTTGCCTTGCCTTTCCTAGAAACATCTTGCAGCTTCATCAGCAATCCTAATCAGGAATGATATTTTATATATATTATATATACATAGCAGTGCTATATATACACATACATGCGTATATATATATGTGTGTGTGTGTGTGTGTGTGTGTGTGTGTGTGTGTGTGTGTGTGTGTGTGTGTGTGTGTGTGTG
>JAUZSV010320090.1:0-11680 GCA_034780495.1 Parotocinclus cesarpintoi
TTGGCTTTTTGCAACCATAATGTGAGCTAACAAGCAAGGCCAAATGTTTTCTATATCAAAATGTGCTAAACATATCTCAGTGCTAAATGTTTTATTATTGCCAATTTCCAGCCACTAACATTTCGTCATGTTGTAACAAGGAAGTCCTACAATGTTGTGTTGTCATGCATGGTACATGAAGCAGACTGGATAGTTAAGACATGTAAAAATTGGACAAGATGCAACAATAACTGCTGTCCACAGCTAGGCTTTGTGATTTTAGAAACAAATTCAAACCTAACACCAGAGGATTGTTTCTTTTACACTAGCAATTTAAAATGTCTGCCTTTGTGAATATGCACTTTGGGTGAATCCACGAAGCTGTAAATACATGACATGAGGCTTATTTAGTCCTTGAAAGTGCTAAATGTATCTGAAAGACATTTTGATTAGGGACTGGATGTGTAAATAAATATGAAGGACAGGCAATAATCTGACGTGCAAATTTTCCCATGGCTGCAGTTACTTGGCTATGGGCACCATTTGAGGTACTGACGTCAAGAAAACATTTCCTAATGTCAGAGGCCACAGGTAAAAGTCAAGGATAAGAGATTTTTAATTTGCACCTACACAGTTGTATTGTATTGAATTGAAAGTTTAATGGCTTTGTTACGTATTATCTTTCTATCTATGCTACGTATGTTACGTATTTAACTTTCTTTCTCTGTGCTGTCAATTTTCAATTATTCTTAGTAAATCACTTGCAACACATTCACTAGGTAAACACCAAAGACTGTATGTGTATGAATGCAAAAACATTTACCTTGTCACCCTTCTCTCCTCTTTCACCCTGGTTGAAAAGAAAGCAACCCGTTTTAAAAGGTCAGAGAGTGCAAGAGCAAGAGAATTAAAGGCAAATACCCTGTTTAGTTTAAATCGATGATTTAATTCACATTCAATTAAGACATGAAGCTCATGTTACATCCACTCCTTCCACAGATGACCTCATGGGTAATGAACCAATTCCCAAGGCATTATACCTCCTTTTAAAATAAACGGTCGCAAATACAGAGTGTGAGATATGGCACACAGATGAAAGACACACATCAGTATTTGAAACAAGACATACACATTTGCAGTGATGGACAAAATCCATATTTGAATGAAAACCCAGTAGGGCAGAATGGCTTGGGCTATGACTAATGACACTGATTATCCACACACTTTTTTGGATCTGTAATGACAGTAATTTTGAATTACAAGGCAGCTTTGTCATATGATTTTTCAAGCGACTGTCAACACTTTCTATGATTTTAATGCGCAAAAGATTTTGCATGACGTTGATGTCAAAACATGAAAACTATGAAAGCTGCCTTAGAAAATAATGTTACTTTGCAATATACAATGGACCCTACGTGGATGAGAAATCGTACATTTCTTCGGCACAAACCTCGGAACCAGGGATTCCATCTAATCCTGGCATACCCACCTCCCCCTATAAACAACAGAACATACAAAGTGACCCATTCAACCCCTGCACACAGGAAGCTATGAATCCTTGTGCAAAAGTATATCAGGTTTAACAGGGCTCAGATTTTTAAATAGATCTTGCAGCAGGTTAAAACCCAAGTCTTAAACATCTCTGACATGTACCATTAAACATAACAATCAAAAAACAAAAATGATGTCCAACTGCCACGATACCTGCCTAATTGTCCAGTTTCTGTATTGCATTCCTTGTTCATTTGACATTAAATTATTTACCTCTAAACAGAACTGTACAGCATGACGGTTTCAATGATGGAACTAATTTGATTTTTTAACCTTACAGCACCGGAGATCCATTTCATGAGACCTGGCACCCAAAAGTCCAAACATAAGCATGGAATTAGGAATTTCAGGCTTTGCTGTTTTCAAAGTGACTGTGGCTCCCGCCAGAAATAGTCTGTCTCTGTTTCCTATTAGCACATAACCTACTTCTCTATTCACATCTATTTAAATGCTTGTGAAGATTTCTGAGCTAGTGTGTGTCAGATGTTCTCTTTCCATTTCTTTTTTGGTCACCCGAATAAAGCCAGATGTGAATGAGCATCTTTGTATGCTAGAGCTTTGTCCTCAGTGCTGTATTTTGCATATAAAAGGAGCTTTGTCTTATTTCTGTATTTTTCTGGATCAAATTCAGAGGAACTTCATCACAGAAGGTAAAGAAGATTGTCATATTAGACCCACATATTAGACCCAATTGCTCTCTGATGCAAATAAAACGTCCAGAAGGATCAGGAACAGGACCATGACCACAAAGATTGGCTCTGGCTCTACTAACCTGCTGCTTAAAGCTTTATTAGATTATTTTTTGTGGTCTGCGAGATGTAGCAATTTGGGCTTTAAACGTTTGCCTTTGGGTTTTCTTTCAAAGAATATAATGGTGTTTGGGCTTCACTTTGTTGGTAATAGCGAGTTGTCACTCAATCTGGGATGATCGATGCAAGTGTACCTGTTTGCTCCAACACTGAATGGGCTTAGATAGGAAATATTATAGACATGGGTAGTTTGATAGCTTTAAGACAGACAGTTTGCTAGTAACAAAAACAAATAAAGAGGTTTCCAGAAGCTCATATCATAATTCCAGACTGGGTTGATGTGCCAACAAAGTGAAATCTTACCTTTAATCCATCAATACCTGGAGTTCCAGGTGGTCCAACAGAACCCTGCAGTAAAAATAATATAAAGATCTAGTTTAATTTGGGACAATAAAAAAGACTGGAATTTGACTTTAGCTCAGCTAATTGCAAAAGAAAAAACCCATCGCATGTGCTCATATACTTAAGCTTCTCAAATACAACACTACACACTGGAACACTACTAAGGGTATCATGCAAGGAATGCATCTTCATCAAAATGTGAAATTTCTCTCCTAACAGACAGCAATAAAAATAGATGCCGCAAATATTTTAAGTGCCTTTGATACTCTGGTTGACTACTGAATGGGAGTGCTAGGTGAGCCAGCACAAACATCTTGTGTACTGAGGCTAGTGAAAATACTTGGCATGGGTAGCAGTCAGGATAGAGGTCTCTGCTAAATTCATGTGCTCCTGCACTCCAAGTAAGCAGTGAGATTTGCCAAATGGGTCATTGTGGTTTATTAGCTTACAACTGCAAACGCAAGATACATTTAACCTTTAATTAAATCACACTAACTGAATGTATTTGTATGTGTTTTTATCGAAATTTAACGGAAGCTTTTACACATGATGGCTGTAACATGGTCCTCCACACCTTCCAGCTTCTCTGAGGAATATATGTAATGTGACACAGGCAACATATTCTCTGCATCTGAGATGGCCATATCAAAAGCTTCATTCTGCTCTGTTCATTGTATTTGGATGCAAAAACTATCCAAAGGAGGAGGATAAAACCAAGAGTTGTAATTCTTTGGCAGATGCATTCAGAAATCCATTAAAAAGTGGTAATTCATGGATTTCATAATGCACGCATCCTAAAAAGGCTTCTCAAGCCCTAGGAGATCATCACTATCACTGGAGATCATCACTATCACTGGAGATCATCCACCATATGTAAGTGAGAATTATATTATTTTCTGTGAAATTATCCTTATTTTTATGGCCAACCAACCATCCTCAAGTGCTTCAGGCACTTATGTTTGTGGTTAGAAAAGATATTTTAGCATGCCTTTCAAATGGCGTATTGGCATAAAGGTTTGAAGACTTGGGGAACCTACATTTGGACTTTTTTGAGAGTTGTTAACCCTGACTTGGTGCTACATTTTATGAATATCTTTAAACATGATTTTTTATGTGTTTTTATGTGTTTCCCTTTTTTATGTGTTTACCAACATTGTGTGCTCATATTTATTTATATGCAGGTTAAACCAAAAGTCAGATAATGAAATCTATGAGTTATTGTAATAAGGTATTTAACTGTCATCTAAATGTAAAAAGGACAATACATAGAGTCTGTGAACCCCCCTTCTTGTTTAGACTATACTTATCCTGGTCAGTGGGGCACTCTCCTAGAATATACGTGATATGCCAGTTATGAGATATCACAGGTCTCTTTTGCTTGTGTGGTGTCCAACTTAGCTGGACTCAAAACCAGGTCACCACGGTGGCTAGCTAGTGAACTGCCACTCTGCCACCCAAGCACAATATGTGAGCATGCTTCTGTAAGACTATGTAACAAGAATGTGCCAGTAACTGAGACACCATTTCACATATTTATCATTTATCAACAAATGTACTTCAAATTAAAATTTTTTTTTTAAAAATATTATATTTATATTTACATTAGGTCATATGTTTAATACAAGTCTACGCTAATTAATCATAAAGTAATTTATAAGAACCATTTTTACCAGCTGGGATTGATTCTATATAATATTGGCTTATAACATTATTATGCAAATGTTGATCTGTCCTTTGCCTATTCACCCAGAAACAATTAGTATCTTAATTCGTGTTTGGTCAGACTGTATTTGTTCAAAGTGACAGTCTTTGGGCATTTTGCTTAACCAAGTAACTTTTAAACGATCTTGAATGCCTTTTAGCCTATTATAAGCAAAGTACACAAGGGAAACTGTGATTGTTTACATGGGGGATTAAGTGACTCAGTTTAGTTACAGTCTACACTCTATGCTTTATGTAAGCTGGATGATGAAGTATTAATGCAGTATTTCGTCCCTGGGACTAGAGGACTTCAGGTGTCTAATTAGCTTATATCTACTGTAAGGGTTTTATTAATCTCTCATACTGTCAAACTGTCATTATTAAAATTTGAAAAACAAATACAAATACTGAAATATTTACATATTTAATACAGCGTATTATAATACTCAAATGAGGTTTCACCTTAAGATAGTATTAGACAGACATTAATTTTACGTCTACTTAAATTTTAGCGTTCTGTGAGCAGACTAAATTAGTCATACCCAGGAAAAGCATGTACTGTGAGATTTGATGGTAAAAATGTAAATTGCTTGACAGTTTTAATGTGAACATTTACAATTTGACTATAAAGTTCACAGTTCTACAGTTCATTTTTAATGGTATTTTTGCAACTTCATGGTTCCACTGTCAAATTTCACAGTACATTTTCCTGGGATTGGTGCTGTTGTGGACTCTGCTCTGATTTGTATTTATGAAAGATAAACATAACAGGTGTTGTGTTTATAGCAGAGTTATTAACATGCTTCGTGAATTACGCTGCATTCTGTAACATTTTGATAAATTGTGGTTTTTAAAGTACATTTGCTTGGGGCTACTTTAATTTTTAATTTAGCAAATCTGCAAATATTTAACTTTTCTTTTTTATGTTTAAAACCTTACATGCTTTTACACCTCATTGATCTTTCATCATGAAAAGACAATTACGATTTGTGTGTTACATGAGCACATATCTGAGTCTAATGTTTAAATGGTTTACAATGAGATCATCATCATGCCCATCACAGTACAGTTCACCCAGGACCTCCAGATACTAACCTTACAATTGAGCAATATAACATGTCCAAGACACAATTCTGAAGGGGTTACATTGTATCAGCTTTTCAGTCTAACATAAGTGCATCATTGTATTTCAAACATGGTCATGCATTACCCAGTTTCCATGATTTATGAATCATTGGAATAAGAACAACAGTCTGGCTTCTAAATGATAGCTTAAGCCATACCTTTTGTCCTGGAGGGCCCTCAGGTCCCTGGAACGAGAGAAAGACAGAAAAAGTGTCATAAGGTATGAAATAATACCATTGCTTCTGCCAACTCGGTCTTTAGAGACTATTCGCCCAGCCCAAGCAAAGCTTGCAAATAGTTACTGTGAGCTCTACATGTCCTGAATAATCAAAGGCTTGTTTCATTTTTGAAGGAAAAAAAACATTCCTCTGTACTGTACTTTCTGCCTATTGGCTTTGTTGAATTATTGTTTAATGAGTTCTTTTTCCCAATCCTAATTTTGTAAGAGGCAACTAATGTCTTTCTTTTCCCAAAAAGAGCTTCATAGCCAGATAACCTGCTAGTAAACTCACTGAAAAAACTGCAACCTAGATAGCAATGTTGGATTACTGCAAAACTCATGCATGCAGTTATATCACAGACAGATATATAAATAATTACAGGTGGGGTCTGATTAGACAATGAGTCCTGCTACAAGAAGGTGTGAAAGAACTTTCCCTACTACTTTTGGGTAGTGTACTCTTGGTGAACAATCATTGACTGCTATATATGCCTCTATGACCACTTGTTGACATTTTGCACAATTGACAGACTTTGGAGCCCCCTCTAAATGTGCAAAATGCCACTGAGTAGTACATTGTTGAACTAAGAGAAGCAGGATGGTCATTTCAAATTTCAAATTGTAGGTTGTTCTAACCTAGCTATTAAGAGTTATGTGGAGCAGTAGCTATATGAGGGCATGCACTCATGGTGAACAATCTCCGGACCAGACATACCACCAGTAGAGAAGATAGTTTGGTCCGGAAACATGCATATGTAGTGCTTACAGTTTTATACAGGCACTTAGCAGAAGGAAACTTGTTGTCACAGTGCCCAATATGTCCTGCCTTTGACAGACAACCTCTGTTGCCTTTGCATGCAGAGGTGTTGTGAATGAGAATCACAGACTGCTACTGACTGGAAATGTATCATCTTTTTCTAAAGAATCCATTCTGTTTGGGATCCAATGGAAGGTTTGGTTATGGAAGCCTCATGGTGAGAGCTTTAAACAGTCATGGGACTGTAGTGGTCTTAACTGGAATCTGGACCAGAAGGTCCAGGGTTCAAATCCCACCTCTGCCACGGTTGGGTCCCTGAGCAAGACCCAACAGGATTGTAATACTGTATAAGTTGTAAGTTGCTCTGGATAAGGGCGTCTGCTAAATGCTGGAAATGTAAATGTCTGTTGTGTGGAATGACACACTGCCCTAACTTCTGTGCTGATCTGGCGAGCCTGCATATATCACTAACAGCTCAACAATATGTGCAGGACACCCTCTGGCCAGTAAGATAATGCTCACTCAAGCACATAAAGCATTTCCTAGAAATATTTTTACCGGCCAACATTTCATTGGCCTGCCCAGTCACCTGTTAAATTGCTAATTGAGTCTTTATGGGAATGGCAAGGGAACCTGCTTCAGCAACCTATGGGTGTACAGGTTCTACAGGTCCAGCTGCAACGTCTGTGGGAAAATGTGACATTGGAAACCATATGGAACCTGTATGTTTCCATGCCCAACTATATCAGTCAGTTAAATGTTTAGGCAATGTCATGTTTAGACCATGTCAGAGTTGTAAATGCATTCATCTCTCCAAGCCATACCTCACAACCTAAACCCACTAGTGCATGGCCCAAAAATACCATCTTCGGCACCTTTAAAATCCCTAAAAAGGCTTTAATTTGATTATTATCAGATTATATGTTTTAAATAAAACAAAGAAAAAAAATTGGTGATAAAGTTTTATCAAATCATTTGCATATAATCCAGTAATCAGATTTTAATCTTTTTGACCAAAGACACAATTAACTCAGTTCATGGGGTTAAGATACAATGCAGATGCAAGATCCCATTGGCAAGCAAATTGTGTGTGACTGTGCTGCTAAATCTATATGCGGTACAAAAACATCAATGTCAAGAGGTGAATATATTAATTGTTGTCCTCACATTCTATTGCGTGATCATGCTGCCGTCTTGACCACTATATCTGAGTAACATAAATTAAAAATTGTAATGAGACTTCTTCAGTGTGTAGTTGCTTTGCAAATTAATACGCAAACCTCTTAACCACTCATGGTGCTGCTAATATATGTGGAAAATTACATACTAAACTTTCATTACACATTAAATGTCATTACATACTAAACCGAATACAATTATCTAGTTAACACTATTCACCAGCCTGTGACTGATTACCAATTAAATAGTCTAATACAAATGATTATACAAATTGTACATTTAATACTATTTCAGTATTGTTGGTTGATCATGGTAAGGGCTTTTATCTCACATAATGAAACTGTGGCAATAAATCTTGCATATTTACAACACATTGTTTGAGCCTTGGCTTTCCTAAGTGGCATCCTGCTACATTGCTGCAAGGGTAAACATAGAAAATAATATATTTTTGATGTATCACACAATAACACAATAAACCAGTCAGAGCTATTGAGGCATAACAGTATTAAAGACACTTTATTTGTAATCATTATATGCCAAACTGCATAGAGTACCATTGAATGCGGTTACTTTGCATGCTCATTTGTCCATAATGTCAAAGGACATTAATATGTTTATCTACAACCAGCCTTGACCTATGAGTTATAAAAGGACATTGCACTTCATCTGCCTCCCTGTTTCCCTGCCATGCAGAACACTAACCTTGAGCTCTGTTGTTAGAATATGCAATTTGGCCAAACACAACAGGTTTACTGACTGAGCGGGATCCATGAGATTCCTCCGATCCTGTCCCTGTCGACCAGCAGAAGGCCAGCACATGGCGCACAGCAAGACCTCCATTATCTGCATCACAGATCTCTGTCTGCACACTCATACTGAATGTTGGCTCAGTGTTTAACCATGATAATGAATCATACCGTGTAATGAGGACAAGTTCAAGCCTTATTGGATGTATCAAGTTTAGAAATCCCTCTGTTCCCCCGAGTGATGAAGCTCATAGTAAATATCACATTAGGATCCCAAAATCATCACAGTACAAAGATTGTATGTACGTCTGCAGACGAGACCTATTGTCTATATCTGCAGCCATTACAGCTGCCTACAGAATTTTCCAAACTAAACAGGCTTAAACCAAAGCTTTGTTTCAGCTTTTAGGAGATCAGCAAAGGATTGAAAGAAAGCAAATAATGAGTCATTAGGCAGCAATTCAAATGATAAATGATACTTTTCCTCATCTCTCCTTTCCTTCCTTTCCTAGCATTTCAGCTTGAATTAAAATACCAAAATAAATGGGAATAGACTCTTAAAGTCAATAACAAACCTTTTGACTGTATGGCTACTGTATGACTGTATGAAATACTTGGAAAATCTAAAGCCATAGTAACCTACTGCAGCCTGAATTACTGACTAATTTAGTAAAAAAAAACTTTGAACTTTTGGTTTGATTCAAAGGCTTAAAGGTGCTTGAATTAAGAGGAAACTTGGATTCATTCCTAAGTAGGAGACAGCCACATTCATCAACACATGAACCACAAGAGCAGTAAGATATATCTGTATCTGCCACATCATATGTATTTGTGTGAAAGCTCCATTTTAGTTGGACTGAAATTGTACTGAGTCACTCAGCAAAAGGAAAGTATTGTTAAAAAAGCTCCTCTGGGCTGGTGCTTTATTTCACTTTTCAGAAAAAAGGTCTAGGAAACATAAATTACAATTGTGACATGTACATGCTTGACAGGATCGAATTAATCAATGTAGCATTTCACTCCATGCAAATTTATGGAGTGCATGCTGTAAAACATTGTCACTGGATTTAGTAATTCACTAGTCATTTCATCTTCCATTTTAAATAGCATATTTTTGGGTACTTGGGCACAAAGTGACAAACAGCTGACTGAATCATATGGTAATTAACTAAACATAATAAAGCGCTTTTCACAATGGTGCATTGTCTCAAAGCAGGTTTACAATATAAACATAAGTGTTTTGTTAAATAGTGATAATAATAATAATATTTATAATAAAAGGTCATTATATGCTGTTAACGTAACGATGAACTCATATTGAACAGCTGAAACCCAAAGACAATCTTGTGTGCAGTCACTCACATTTCACATCACAATTTGGCAAATGTAAAGCCTTTTCAGAATACCACAGAGCTGCACATCCCACTAATGTTCTACATTTAGTCCCCAACCCCAACACCAATTGCAAACTGTGTGCAAGACTGCAAACATTTTGTCTTGAAAGCAAAGGGTCCCTTAATTTTCTCCAGAGCAACCTTATGGCACTGATGATTCTTAATGGATCTTCCAAATATTTCCTTTTTTCTATTCTTCTATGTGCCACGAAAACTTAATCTTCATAACCAGCACCATATGTCTTGGATGTCTTTGGAAAAAATGTGGAATTCACCCATTTGACAGCAGAATCTCGTGCAGCGCATTATACACCAACTAAATAATAAATTAAAATTTATTTTATTTGTTCCCAAGACCTTTTTTGTAAGCACTGTTTACCTAGCCAATGGTGAAATGACTTTGTTCTTTGTTTAGTTCATCAGATCGAGAATTTTGTAAACTGCTAAAACAGCGTTGGAAGTTTCCATGTAGAAACAGAAGCCAAGGTATCGAGGAAACCAAATAATCTGGGAGCATCCAGCATGTTCGCGTTCTTTTATGTTTTATTGGAGTTTCAACATCTTTTTATGATTAGAGGAATACTTCAGTAGCCTAGCATGCTTTTAAAGGCATATGACGCTCTAAAATGCTGAAATTACTTCTCGTTAAAAGGACATTAGTGTCATTTTTGTCCAAACCTCTAAGACAGAAACTTGAAGGTCATTCTGAATTGAACACATATGTGATTTTCTCTGATTAACAATGATGTTTTCTTGTACTTTCTATGGGCATTGCATATTTTCTAGGACTTCATTGATAATAGAAAGATAGATTTGCCTTTTTTCATTCAAATAAAAAAACCTCCTAACTAGAGCATCATAAAATAGTTTCCCTGCATTATGGCAATCTTGCAGATGCGAGTACAATGCTCCTTTGCCTATCTAGCCAACATACAGTCCCCTACTCACGTTTGGCACTCTTACAATCATGTCAAACATTTACATTACTCATAAGTTTTGCTTAAACTTACTGAAGTACCTAAACACAATAAGCAATAACCAGTTTGACTCTCATTAAAACACCAATGTCTATGACAGTCATGAATATCTGTCTAGTCCTAACAGCAGGCTCAATAATAATGTACATTTGCTTGCATTTGTCACTTGTAGAAGAATTAGTATCTCAGTTTTCATTGCCATTTTTTCAGCAATTTCAGTGTCCACACCTGTCAAAAAGATTTTTACTTCAAGCATTTGGTGGTCTCTCTTATACAGATTCCCAAAATGCACTCAACTCTGCTAAATCGTTTGTTAAATCAGTATATGACTTAGTAGAATTAGCAGAAAATTCTAATTTTAAAAAGTGTTTTTATTTTACATTTATTTGTACAGTTATTCATAATTTTATTTTATTGCAGACAGGATGAACCCATATTTGATTTCATGTTTTGTCTAGTCAACTTAATATAATCTGTTTATAAACATCAATTCTTGCATTTCATTCCTGCAACACATTCCAAAAAGTTGCAAGAGGGAAATTTAGGGTTAGTAATGAGGTAAAAAACCTAAGTAATTATATTATATCAAACAGGTGATGTGAACAGGTGATAATAATGATGATTCGGTACAAGAACAGTATAAATGAAAGCCTGCGTCTTTGAGGAACAATGATAGCCAGATGACAGTATTTTTCAAAAAGCTAGACACATAGGGAAGAAAGGTGGCACAGCGCAGCCGAGTGGCTTTGGCCAGTAGGAGTATCTAATCAGGGGATGAAGGGTGGGTTCTAGTAAGACTTAAGTTAAGTTAATGCATGGAATAGAATTAACCGTACAGTCGCAACCGACCCTCGGTCACTTGATGGATCATCGATCTCCACACATTTCTGTCCTTCATCG
>JAUZSV010320195.1:0-11679 GCA_034780495.1 Parotocinclus cesarpintoi
GCTATCTGTATGGTGTGTTTTATAGCTGTGGCTTTTCCAGTAGCCATATTTTTTTTTTTTTTTTTCTTCTATGAAGTGAGGCACCATGAGCTACAGAATGCATACAGTAAACTGTGTGTTTAGAAGCATTAAAATGTTAATGTTGATAAACGGGCCAAAGTTTTCCTTCATTCAGTTAAATCCTGTCACAAGGTTTAGGTAAAGGTGTCATTTTATATAAGCAGTTTTATTCCTCTTTCGAGCTGAGTTATTGTAGCTTGTGCTTGGAGGTAGTAAGTTTTAGACACTTGTTTGAAGTAATTTTGACTGGAGTATTTGAGCAGTTACTCTAGTTCCGCACTACATTTGAAGTAATATAGGTGTTGCTGTTATAATGCATTTGCTCACTGGTAAATCTGGATCAAATTTGACCATTAATTATTTTAATTATTTTTAAACGTACCTTCAAATGAACGGTCTTCATTTTAAGTGAAAATACTTGCCATTCATCCCTAAATATAGTAAATGAACATTTTTACGCAAACATAAACCCACTTTGAGATGCTTTGATTTGTGACTAATAATGCATTTTTTTATATCATTTTTAACATTCAGGACAAGTGAGTAATACTTTAGCGGCACAAAGATTGACGGGCCAGATAGTCAGACGATGGAAATAAGGTACCGATCTATAGTCTGACATGATTACATTAATCAACCTCTAATTTGACACCTTTTTCCTAGAAAAAGAGCAGGAATAAAATGCAGGCCAGTAACAGCACTGGAAGTCTCAGGTACCTTCACTCATTTGTTTATAGCCTCTTTGTTTAAAAAGGATTGGTTTCATATTAAAATGCTCACAATAGAGGTTTCAAAACAAAACGATATTGTAACATGTAACTTTATCATTCTCTAACCCAAATAATTGAAACCGGTTTGCTAGGGCTGTTGGATTACAGGCCAGATATTTTAAACCATATTTGTGGCGTCTGCATGTTTTCGCTGTTTGTGTTGGTTTCATTGGCTTGTTTTCCTTGCTCCTGTCATGAATGGTCATTGATTCCAAATAAACACTTGAACAGAATGAGAAAAGAACATTATAGAATTCCAGTTGTACATTTGTTTCGCGGGCTGTTTTTAATAACTTATAAATACCAGACATTTAGGCAAGAGAATTCACCAGCCTAAAATCAGCCAGTTATGTGCACTGGTAGAACTAGAACCCAGTGTCAGAGGGAGCAGGGGTGTCCCCAGGTACTGCATCTGGTTTCCACACCCTGGCATGGGTGCGTGTGGCTTCTAAATAAGTCGAAGTTGTTAATGTTGCTCTAACAGCTTTCTTAACTACAGATGTGCCTCGACTGTCGGTGACAAACGAGCTCAGGGTCGAGTATTAAAACTGAGCGACCAAGCTCCACTATCTAGTGGTGAAATGAGGTGTGTATTTAAATTAAATTTTAGTAAAAGCTAAACTTTAATCAGTGAGTAGTTCCTGATCATAGCAGGGCTCTGATTCTCTCCTTCAGGCCAACTCGTTCTTTCAGTTATGATCTGTCAGGATTCGCAACGGCAACCATCACCACCTCTCAAGGAGAAGTAAGAACTGTCATTGGAATGGGGTTTTTGGAATTAAATTCTTAATGATTAAAATGCTTCTTCCACAGACCCTGCTGTTATCAGATGATAACAAAGATGAAGTCAAACTGGAACTTCTGGATGACCAGGCTCTGTGTCAAATGCAGAAGATTAAGGTTTTCTTTTTTGTTGTTTTTATTCAAGCTGAAATAGTTTAGCTTGTAATAGAACATTTTGCTTGCTTTAACCTGTTAATTGATCCAGTCTTTTCCCCTCCAGGAGCTGATGGAGTACCTGTGTACCAAGGTTAAAATGAACAACACTCACTGACGGACGGCTTTAACTGTATAAAAACTTTGTTTTAATGTTAAATGTATAATAAAAGATTCCTATACTAAAGTCCTTTTTGGAAGTTGTTGTTTGCTTTGTGACATGGTGCTCCATCATGCTGGAAAAAGAATTGTTCATCTCCACAGATCGTTGGAAGTTGCTCTTGGAGGACGTTTTAACACCACTCGTTGGGTGCGTTTCCCAAAAGCGTAGTTGGAACTACGGAGGTAACCACGTTAGTACAAACATTAGTTAAGCTACTCAGGTGTTTCCCAAAACCTTAGTTCCAGCGAACATTCACAACTATCGTGGTTTTGATTTTAAGGACAGAAATGGCTTCAAGCTGCCCTTTTAAAACAAGGCATTCATTTGCACACTCTTCTGCCATTCCTGAGCAAGCTCTGCACTGGTAGTGCCCCAATTTCAGCTGCATATGAGCTTTAGGAGATGGTCCTGGCACTTGCTTGACTTTCTTGGGCACCGTAAAGCCCTCTTCATTGCAACTAAACCCCTCAAAGTTGTTGAAGATTCCATAAATGGTTTATCTTACCAATAGCTTACTTGCGGCATCTCTTGCTGCAGTGGTAACAGAAGACACTTTAAAAGCATCGTTACCCTTTTAAAGTAACCAGTCTGCTCTCCTAACCAGGATGACAATGATATCAAATGTCTTGTCCTCATTAACCTTTTTCTCCTGGGCTAACGAGATTATCAGTGAATGATTTTAGCAGGCCATTTTGTAGGGTTGAAGCGCAGTGGCTTGCGACTGATTTGAGTTAATACAAATTACCACCATAAAAACTGGCAGCAAACTTTGTGAAAACCAGAATTTGTGCCATTCTCAAAACCATAACTGTAGTATGGGCTTTAAAAGGAACTTACCTGTGGTAAATTTAAGTTTGCTAACTGAATGTTCGGTGTCAACAACAATGTAGTCACATAATTCGGAATATTGCTTTGACCATAAATCACGGGTAGTGGAAGTTATTTTTGATTCAGTCTACTTTCTTCATTGTATGTACATCAGACACTGCTGTTAAGTCATTAATAAGCCATTTAAGATGCCTACTTTCTTATCCTTGGACATTCAAAATGTCAGCATCACTCTCTTCTGAAATATTTTCAAATGCCTATGTATGATGCAGCATGGTTTCTTCCTACACAATTCCTTCACCTGTACCATCTGGCTTTTGGTGTCTTTGTTAGGGTTCTTCCTTTTGAGGTGATTAAATCAGTTTATTTTCACTAGACCATCAGTTTCAACTTTTTAAACATTACTGTCAGGGTAAATGTGAGCAGGAATAGTGAACAGTAGCATTTTGGAACATCTTGGGATGCCATGTCAGCATTTTCAGGGCAACTAATAAAATGTTTAGTACAACATTTCTTGCAATCAGCCTGTTCTTATTAAAGATCTAAATGGATGACTATCCCTAATTGGTACCTGCATGTTATTAATTATAAATAGTTTGTAAATCCCTAGGTACTTTAGAAAAACAATGACCAGGATTGTCTGTTGGTTAAAAATAACTATGGTAATCATTAATATTTGAATTTTATTGATCTGCAATATTACAATACAACTAAATTATAAACATCACCCGTTCAAAACAGCACTGTACAAAATGACCGTGGTAATAATTAAGGGAGAATAATTTTAGTGTACCAATAATTATGACTAGGAATAAGGTCTCACATAAGTGGTTCACACTGAAAGGAGAATTCACGGTTCTTGGTGGGTGACACGTGTATTTGTTGGGTAGTTTGTGTAGCTTAGTGAACGTAGACGTTTGTTAAAAATCGAGTCATATAACGGTTTTGGTTTAAAGTCAAGTGATGCTTTTTTTTAAGCCACATGTTAAGCTTGGTTATCATCAGAACTTAAGTTTCCGTTTGAACCCGGCCTTGCTGTGCATGGGTGGAAAAGGTATAAAAACAGAAAACAGTTCTTGTTTCAGGTGAATCTGGAGGATTTTACTGGCTCATGTCTTCCTCTTCTGTGCTGACGGCCGGTCAAACACATCCCTCACGCCCCCTGCCTTCTGTTTAAAGAACTTGCTGTTCTGTGCCGTCTCCTGCGCCCAAGCGGAGTCAAACGCCGTAGTGTCCTGATCCACCAAATGTGTGTACTTAGTCCGTCCTGATCGACCAAAGTTCTTGACCTGAGGTGAGAGAAGAAATTGAATTAACTGATTTAAGTTGTTTGATTTAATGTGTTTCATGCATATTAACTAACATGGGAGCAAATCCTAAACCCGTTGCTCCAACTTGCTTGCAGATCTAGATAGAAGTATTGAAGCTGTATTTGATTGTCTCCATCATCAAATAGTGCTATTTTTGTAAGTGTGTGTGTGTGTGGTCTTGACAAAAAAAAAACAACAAAAAAAAAACAAAACATTTTTTTCCTGGAGTTGTATCAATAACAATAATTAGACAGTAGACTGCAGGGTTTATAAATGTAATTGTAAAAGTCTTACATTGTACTAGCTTGCTCATCTTAATAGGATTTTTTACTCACTTGAAATGTTACAACAATGACATAGATGGAAATAAGAACGAAGGAAATTTACTGTATTGTATTTACTTAAAACCGAAGCATTCAAGTAGAAACTCAAACTGCTCATAAACTCATAAACAAACTGCAGCTAAACCGGTCTTTGATTTGCTCTGAATCACTGAAGTAGAATTATCTTCGCATTATTTAGTTCACAGGTGGTGATGTTGGCTGTCCAGCTGACTTTTAACAGCAACTGATTTCTGACAGTTTGCCATCTTTTAAGCCACATCCATCTTTTCAAAGCCAAACCACCTCATGTGAGCCATCACCTCAATTACATCCATTAACATAGACTGTGAGGCTGGTGCAGTCTCTATTTTGTCTCTTGGCTTTCGCTCACACATTAAGGCTCTCTTAAGGCATGTTTGTGACTGTCGTACTGGTTAACATCAGTTCACAACTTGCTAAAACAACAATTAAGATAATATCATAGATGACAGGCACCACCCATAGTCTTAATTACAAATAAGTCCAGTGTTAGTATTATGAACAGACGACCGTAACAGCACGTCTCAATCAGGACTAAAACCGAACCCACCTGCATAACTTTAGGTAGAATGGTTTTGTTGAAGTGGTCCTCAAGCGTTGGTGCACTGAAGTCTCTCTTGTACACGTCTTGCTCTTCATCCTGTCAAAAAAGGTTCAATAACCAGGTTAGGTCTGATCTTATGACATGCGTTTCTCATTCAGCTTTGAGCCTCACTCACCATGAAGAAAGCTCCTCTGTGGTAATACTTCTGCAGGAACTTGTATTTGCCCACGGTCGCTTTGTTGGTGACGACTTTCCCGTTGACACGGAGTTCAGCTCTGCGTTCCTCTTCTGTAAGGTTGCGGAACCTCTCGATTTCGGCTCTCTCCTTCTCAATCCTGAGGGGGACACGTGAGATTTGAAACCCCACCAAACAAAAGAAGGCATGGCTTACTTTTTCCGAAAGAGTACTCACGCTTCACGAGCCTCTCTGTCCCTCTTGATTCGCTTCAACTCTCTGACCTTCCAGGCCTCGTACTCTTCTTCCTCGTTTTCGCCGTCTGTGTCCAGGGCGTCCAGAGCGGCCAGCGTGCGCTTGTTCTCCTCAAACTCCTTCTTGGCTTCCTCCTCGACAATCTTCAAGGTGTAGCGGCGTCTCTCCTCTGCGTGCTTCTTGGCCTCTACTTCCAGCTCTTTCTGTCTCAGCTCTTCGGCCTCTCGTTCAGCCACGGTCACCCTGTCCTTCCTGCCAGGCAGAGTAGGTTTCGATTAAACCACAACGATTTGGTTAGTTTAGGAAGAGCCCTAAACACACTGTTTCTGGTGCGTCTTTAATGGAACGTTTGTAAAATGTACTTTCATACATGTGGGTCCTGGAGTACCCACCAAACCACAAGCTGTGAAATCAGACAATTTTGGAAAAGATGGGGTTTCAAAAAAGCCATTCACATCTCTTCCTTAGGTCACAAAGCTGATTAGAATTCTACGGCACCCCCATATCTGAAGGGTCGAATGATACACGGTATTATTTTAAACTACATTATGCAAAAAAGCCATCACAGGTTTGGCTGAAACGGTGTTAATAGTTTACAGGTATAATAGAGGAATTCTTGCATGTTATGCATAGGGGAGTGACAATATAATCTGCTTACAATTCGATTCACAATACAGAATCCACAATTTGACTGTCTCACAACTATCAGTTTTACATTTGAGATGTGTAAACAATGCAAAACATCTAATATTTCCTTGTTTATAAACAAAAAAACAACTAACCTTGCAATTTAAAGAAATGACTAGAAACAGAGGTTTAATATTGCACAATGCTCTATATTATAGCGTCGTCATATTTTGAATAACTGAGGCAAACGTTTCTAACGTGTGATAAAAAGAATCTTAATAAGTAAGTGCCATCTTAAGTTAAAAATCAACATAAACAAAGTCTACATAAAATGCAAAATATGCAATCGAGAGTATGAATGTGCCGGCTGGTGTTTAGAGAAATACAATCGCTCGCACACTATTTTAGGACTGACCTGTTGACTGCAGTGTTTAGGTCTCAGCCAGACATGCAATTATTAAAGCTGACCCAAAGAGAGACCACACCCGGGACAAGAACCCGGGGCCATACAGTGTTGTTTTATTACACTGCTGTGCTCCTGAGCACATCTCATTTAGTAGACCTCAGTGTGACACCGATCGAGCTACAAGCTTTACCTCACTTGGATAGTAACGTCATTTACTTGCGGATGAAGACGGGTTTTAATCTTGGTTCAGCTTCATCCTCGCTATCTGTGTATTCCTCGTATTCAGACTCTGACTCGGAGTCTTCCACCGACTTCCCCTCATCTTCCACCTCCATTATCTCAGTCTCCTCGTTCTTCCTCTCCTGGGCTCGCTGTCTCATCATCGCTCGTCGCCTCTCGATTTCCTGCAAAGGACATAACCGACTCATGATGAAACATCCTGCTCTTTTAAACACGTTAGAAAGTCTCTCCTACGGCTGCGTCTCATACGACAGATATGCATCAATTAGCCAAAATCCAATCAACGTCCATTTCCTTAAATGACTGAGTCATTATACAATATCTTCTTTTAAATTCTAATAGGAAATAAAAATCTGGCTTAACTCCTGATCATTAACAGTTGGTCACCTCAATAAACGATCAATGCTGAGGATCTAATGAGCAGATGTAGAAGTCATATTCAGACTAAAGACTGTCTGAACTCTGTTGATGTGTTTAGAGATTAACTGCCCTATTGTAAGTAGTATATCTTTGTTGTCTTAAAACTACCTGAATCACTACCTGTATTAATCTATAACTGTAGAATCTGGTTCACATACAGATGTGCCCATGTTTCATATGGCTGATCTTCAAAATCATTCGTCAAAACTATGAGGTCCATCGTAACTTTCCCGTAAGAGTTCCGGCTTTCTTCTACACAGAGACGATCACACTTGATGCTTACTGAGTCTAGCTGAACCGTGTCTGGGTTCCTGTCTTATGCAATATGTGGCACTTAAATTTCTAGTTTGCATTTTTTACTCTACTTAGTCAACAATGTCCCACCTCATCATCCACTTCCTCCTCCTCCTCCTCCTCTTCCTCCTCATCCTCTTCTTCTTCATCATCTTCGCTGCTCTCTTCTCGCTCCAGGTGCCAGGTCCCTTCATCTGAATCCTCACTGCTCTCAGCAATCAGCTCAGGTTCAGCGATCTGTCTGTGTCGAGCAAGTCTGAAAAGCAACCCAGACATCAGTGGAGATCTCAATGCAAACTTTATAATCTAACCGTTAAAAACTCGCACCTTTCTTCCACATCTTCTGTAATGCGGTTCTTAAGGCGACGAAGGCGAGGGTCCGATACATCTTCCTCCTCTTCCATTTCCAGCTCCTGTTCAGCCTCCTTACCCTTCTTGATGAACTGGAAATCCTCTTCCTCCTCATCGGATGACTCCATCGGGGCATAATCTGGCCGCTTTCCAGACACATAGCGCTTCACCTTCACCTTTTCCATAGAAATCTCACCTACAGGAGCGGGTTGTGACAGGAAATATAACATCTGTCTAAAACACCTGCAGCATGTGTCAGGATGCACTTCTGTATGACCTTACAAGCAGATGTCAGCCCAGCACACTTCCACCTGCATTCTACAGGGAACCCTATGATTAATCACCCTCTATTTATTTATTCATATTGGCATAAAACAGTCCAGGGACCTAACCAGCACTACAATGCAACGCACAAGGTGTGGAAACAACCCTAAAGAGGGTACAGTCCATCACAGGATGCCTACTTACGCACACACAGTGGGAGATTTTAGAAACAGCAGTTGACCTAATGCAAGTTTGGGATGCTTGGAGATCTGGAACTGAAACCAACCAAGACATCTGGAGCTGTGGACAGGACCGCTCTAAACACTATGGCTTTTAATTATGACTTGTAAGTAATTTAAAGCAAAGAAAAAAAACGTGCAGTAACACACAACTTTATTTTTAAGGAAACTACATATCCCATAATGCACTGCGACTACTATTTGGCTCAACCACGTGTGTTCAGGCCGTGAGCTTGGGTCTATTTACGTTTTAAAAAGGGTAGAAACAAGAGTCAAGACTCACATTTCGGATCCAAACAGGTCAGTTAGCTTAGCAAACTGGCCTGCTTTATATTTACTTATAAAATGTGTTCTTGTTGTCTAATATGGACAGTGGTGCATTTTGTAACATTTTAAACGCCGTAAGAAAGTACTGTTAACCGCAGCCCAGTAATGTTATACGTTCTGTAGTTCTATTAGCAAACAGCTAAACGAGCGAAGCTAAGCTAACTTTAGCACCTACCTTTGTCATTTCGAATCGGCACAGCTCCTGCTGTCGACTTAATAGGCGGCTGTTTAGCGTTTAAAGCGTTTTGTGCAGCCATGATTCAACCTGTTGGTTCAAAATGCGATATTTAAAGAGTTTACGAATGTAAAAATCCACAGGCTGAAAGGCAGCGAGCGTTTCCGCTCTGTTTGTGACGAGTTTACGAACGGCTTTGGCTGCAGCACTGCTCCCTATATAATACCGTAATACACGTAATAGAGCGAGAACGCACTTAAAATCCATTGTAAGTACACAAGCCACTGGACTGATACATCTACATTGTTTTTATTAGGGGATATTTATTTAGGTAATTCATCTAGACTCTTAGGTTCCTAAGTGACTTTGAGTCTCTATTTGAGGCTATATTTAAACACCGTTTGAAGACCCATTTATTCCGCACTTACATCCACTACCCCCCATTCTCACATTCTACATTTTAAAAATGGCTTTAAACGTATTCTTGTTTAATTCCTGATTATTAGGAATAGATTGGTACTGATGTCTTAAAGCACATTTGTAAGTCGCTCTGGATAAGGTCGTCTGCTAAATACCATAAATGTACATTTAAGTATGTTATAGGTAATTTTGAAATATCCAAAACTTTATTGTGAGCAGTATATATGTAACTTTTATGTATCAGTTTAATGGCTTGTGAAAACAGAACAAAAGGAAAATAGATGTTAAAAACGAATGACAAATGAAAATGCATCAATGAAACAAAAACATACCATAGATGCACATTTTATTAGAGAGGCCAATCATTCGTCAATTGGCTATTACCTATATGAAAATGAGACACGTGATCACAGAAAATCAAGTGAGCAAGACAGAAGTGATCTGTGAATTCAGATTAGAATGGGAAAATCGAGCTGAGGGAGAGGTGTAGACATCAGTGCTAGGCTACTCACAGCCCAAAACATTTTTGATTTTCTCATGTAATGTACCTAAAATAGTATAATCAAGGAAAAACATTCAGTGAAAGTGTATTCTGTGGATGTAAACAACTAATTGGTAACACCGGTCAGAGGAGGAACAGACAGGGAAGCAAATTTTACAGCCGATTGCAATGCTTGTGCTCCAACTAAAGTGACGCACAATTTGATATTTCTAACACCGATGGGCTATAAGAGCGGACGAGCAGATTGAATTCCAGTGTAAGGGATACAGAAAAACAAGACTCCAGTGGGCAAAAGAGTGCAATCGTTGAATCACTAAACTGTTGATGAATTCAGATTTCAAGCAGCATACAACAATGAACCCTTATTATCAGGTCTAAACAGGAACCGTTGCATAAGGCTTGTACAGAAAAGTAGGATTTTCCAAAAGTTTGGATTTCAGGAGAGCTAAGGAATGGGAATATTTCCAAACGTAGCTCATAGGTGATCCAAACGTCGCTTATCGGCATCAGTGGCCATTCAGCGAAACACACAAGGTTAGATCCATACATAAGCTCATCTCGAGACTAGTCATACATACACAAGTCAATGACAATTTAGAGACACCAATTCACCTAATGCACATGTCTTTGGACTGTGGGAGGAAACCGGAGTACCTGGAGTAAACACACGCAGAGGACATGCAGACTCCACACAGAAAGGAACCAGGCGGCTCCACCCTGGGATTGAACCCGGGACCTTCTTCCTGTGAGGCAGCGGTGCCACCCACCGAGCCACCGTGTAGCTCATAGAGTAATTCATAACATCAAATTATAAACCTTCAGGTTAAGTAATGACAACTGATAACAGGTGTGCATTATAAGCAAGTCAGGACACCAAACACTCATAGAAAATCCAAATCAACCCAAGACTTTCTAATTTCTAATTCATACTAAAAATTCATGGTATGTTTATTCAGCAAATCCAGTATACAGAAAATGATCCATAAACATTAGGTCACAAGTATATAAAGAAAACCTTAATATAATGAAGCACATTTAATCCTCATAGACATAAATGTAGTGATCCTTCAGCTTCACAAGTCCACATTTCTTCCTCTGAAGAGCTGCAGCAGCTTTTCCTCAAGTGCAGCGTTGGTTCCCTGAAGCCCTTTTACTACCTGTGCTGCCCACACAAAGTACTCCTGAACACGTTCTGCTGTCCAACCTGTCAATAAACAGAAGCTGATGGTTGTAACACAGTCTGGAAGTCTGATCAATATCACAGAAATGATCTAGACATTGAGAGACGGGAACGCACCAACAGGTGTGCAGCGATTAAGATCTCGCAGGTTATACAGCTTATCAGCCAGCTTGACCAGTTTAGCTTGGTGGCTACAGTGACGTGCATGTTCCACTTGTCGGCGTTTTCTTTCTTGTTTGGGCAGCGTCTTGTCATCGGTCACTTCACTTACGATCCTTGCCACTGTATTTCCAAACCTGGTCTCCAGTTCATCAAAAGTTGTGTCTGTATCTTCTATAGTATCATGAAGCAAGGCTGCCTGAATTGAAAAGACACATGAATAATTAAATATAATTATTAACTCAGGGTTATGTAGAAAACTCAAACCCAGTGAGGAAAAAATACGGACAGGCATAAAATCCCATAAAACCCAACCTGGTAATGCAAATAAAAAAAGACTGAGACCAAGGTACAGCAAAACAAAACAACTGAGTGACACAATTTAAATCCAGCAATGCACAACAATTACTGTAAACAGTATAGCTTCTATGTGTACAATGAACATTCTAAAACACAGGGACTTACTTGTAGAATTTCAATCTCTGTGATTCCACCTTCATGACTCAGGATCCTCGCTACACCTGAAACAAGCAGCAAAGCAGGTGGGTTTCGGTACCTGTGAGGAATGGTGGTGCGGGTGAGTTTTGGTACCTGTGTAGAATGGTGGTGTGGGTTTCGGTACCTGTGTGGAATGGTGGTGCGGGTGAGTTTCGGTACCTGTGTGGAATGGTG
>JAUZSV010320303.1:0-11678 GCA_034780495.1 Parotocinclus cesarpintoi
TAAACGCTGCATAGGTGACCAGATGGGCGTGGTTACTACAACAAAACGCCCCTCCGATTCACTATTCGGATACTCCTTTTTAGTAAACCCCACCCATCTCCCCTTTCCCAAGTACAAACCGATTCATTGGTCCGTGAACTGCACGCCACTGATTCTGCGGTAAAGATGGCGGCGTCGGAGGGGGCGCGTAGTGGCTTCAGCGAAGCGGAGTGACCCCCCCTGATGGGTGCGTTTTAAGGAGCGAAACGGTCGGCGCCGCAGGGACAAGAGATCCCGGTTCACATAGGCACCGGTAACGCGAGGGCGAGTGATTTGTGCGGGGGAGAGAGAGAGAGAGCGCGAGCGGGTGGGTGGGATCTCTCTCACCGACTGCTAGCTGTGGCGCTAGCTAGCGAGCTAAAGGGGGGCAGAGGAACCGCGTCAATAGGCCGCTTCAGTCTTTCTACAGGAGGGGGATGTGACCGCGGCGTTTCATTCGGTCCTGGCGGATCTGTTCGCGAAAGATGGGGCAGCAGGTCGGCCGCGTGGGTGAGGGAACACCGGCGGGACTCCAGAGCCCACCAGCGCACAGCCATTCCCAACAGCAGCAAGCGCACCAGAGCAAGAACCGCAGCAGCAGCAGCTCCAGCAGGAGACCGCGAGAAGCCTCCAACACCGGGACTCCTGGCTGCAGACTGGCCGCTAGCGCCAACCAAGCAGACCCGGGAATCAACATCTTCACCCAGCATTCAGGTACAGCCTTCTCAGATGTTCTTACAGCGGTGTGCTTTCGGTCTTGTTTCAAGAACGCAAGGTCATATGTGCACTGATCTTCTCTGCAAGAGATGTAATGTTCCAATAAGCAGCACGCACACATGGGCTTTAACTTCTCATAAACACCGTGTACTGCCAAGATATAAATAAATAACTACGTGGATTCCCAAGAGACTGCAATCATCTTCAGGTTAAGCTTCTTATCTTCTCCGCAGAACCCATCATTGGACGTTATGGCAAGCATTTCATATCCTAATATATAGTTTGCCTGACGTTATAATGCCAAACCATCGACAGTACATTGGAGCCATGTTGTAAAAACAATAACAAGTTATATAGTTTGTGATCCTTATACTCAAGGTGTAGCCACAGTTCTCTGTAACACTTGAACACACAAGGAACATTTCTAGACTACTTGTATTGGGGCACGACTGTACCCCTTTGCTTGCCAATCAGTCATAGGGCTCCAACTGTCCATACAAAACAAGTCTTTTATACATATGAAATAATTACAACTAAAGTGGTGATTACTTTGCCATGGATGAGAAATGAAGGACAGATTAACACTAAATAATTTCTATAAATTACATTAACTGAACAAATAGCATTACCCTTGACTAAATAAGGGCTGACTTTATTTTAAGTATTCGTAAATTATTCAATTAACATCTAGGCCACCCAATGAGGATGGGTCCCTTTTTGAGTCTTGGCCCTCCCAATGTTTCTTCATCTTTATTCAGGGAGTTTTTCCTCTCCACTGTCACGCTGGGCTTGCTCAATTTGGGGTTGGCCTTTTAAGAATAATATAATATTGTAAAGTTGCTTTAAGACGATGCGCCATTGTAAAAACCGCTGTATAAATAAATTTGACTTGACAAATTGTCCATTACTTTATGAGAAAAACAAAAAGAAACTGACTGAATGCATTAGCCTCTCATGCTGTTGGAAAGCTGCAAGGGACATTATGGGAAATGTAATTTCTGTAGTTTTTGTTGGCATGTACTGTAGTTCTGCTCAGCAAGAAGAACTTACTTTTTAGTCCCTTAATATTAGTGGGGCAAACCAACATTTTTCTTGGACATGTCTGGGCCTGATGATGTCCCAGTACATACGAGGGTTGTTCAATAAGTAATGCTCCACATGTTTTTAAAAAGGCATTAATATGTATAGACGAACATCCTTTCAGGTGCTTCAAATGTAATGTTTCTTCTGAACGCCTGTGAAGTTTTGAATAATTCCTGCAGATCAGAGAGCCGTAGCGAAGCATCAAAATGGCATCTACATATGACTCTCGTTACATGCTATTGAAAAAGAAACCGTGGTGAACATCCATAAACGTTTGTGTGCAGTGTATGGTAATGATGCTGTTGATAGGAGTACTGTGGGGTGGTGGGTAAAGAAAGTTAAAGCGTCAGGAAATGCAGAAACAGAGTTCCATGATCAGCCACTCTCAGGACGTCCTGCCACAGCCACTGCTTCAGACATTCCCAGCAGGGAATACATGCTCTCCCACAACGTTGACGTAAGGCCGTAGAACATGATGGAGACTATGTTAAAAAAAAAAAAAAAAAAAATAGGACATGTACAAGAAATTTTGATTTATACCGTCACCAAATTCTGACTCTTAAGCGTAAATGTTCTGAGGCAAAAAATATGGGGCATTACTTATTAAATGACCCTCGGAAATAAAGGCCAGGAATCCTTTTACGTATCTATTAAAGCTGGGGATGTTATGGGAAAATTTATTGTCTTGTAAATTTTCCAGACACTTTAATATACAATACAGTAGATCAATATTGATAAGTGTTCAATACACATGTACATATTCTGCTCACTTTCTGTAACCCAGTTCGTGTGACCACACACACCAAATACTGTTAACTCATCATTACATTAAGCTGTTTGTCTTCCTCATAGCCTTTATAATTTGATGTTTTGACATACTGATAAAATTTACTGCTCAAAAAAATTAGGGGTAATTTCAAAATGAAATATACCATAATGATATGTTCTTAAATAATTATGAAATATCCCTAATTTATGTGAACAGTATATATAGTGGGGGACCAAAAAATATTAAAAATGCTTGTTTAGATCTTTGTGGAGGAAGATTTATACTTAAGCTGGATAACGTCCCTAAACGCTCCTCAATGCTTTATAGAAAAGATCCCCAAAGAACCTAATCACTGTCATGGTCTTGCCTGTAACCACCTGACCTAACCGAACCCTATAAACGTTTATGAGGAGCACTTGAGTACAGGACAGAGTAAGCTGAGTACTTGGTAACATCACAGAATGCTTTTTTGGAACACTGTGAAACCATGCTTGGATAACATAGAACATCAAATTTGCACTTTTTGTCCATGCCAGCTTGAGTGCATGTTGCCATTACTGCAAAAAAAGGGGTTTATAAAATACTTATCAATGATTAATTTGTCCTTTATTGTAATTTTTGCGCTGATTGTGTGAATTGTAATAAAAAAACAAAACTAAGCACTGTTCAGTTCAACAAAAATGCTCAAACTGAAATAATTACCCTAGCGTGCTCAGACTTTCTGATTTAACACGTAAACCTTTCCGCTTTTTCTTCAGTGGACTCGGAAGTCATTTTTACTCAGCAAAATTTAAAGAGACATGTTTAAAAAAAAACTCCCGCCTTCCCAATGTTTTTAATTTCCTAGCTATAACGAAGCTGAAATAAACCTCACTACCATTTACCGAAAACTATTTAAGTATTCATTCAGCTTTTAATTTAAGATGATGTTATACACAACAATAGTCACACCATGTCTTTCTTTTAGAGGTGAAGCTAAAATACGTAAAACAAACAACCATTACAATATAGCTAGACTCTGAATAAAAACAAAGGTTCTTTTCAGACCGAAGGGAAGTGTTTTATTGAAGGAAAAGCAGGAAGCCTCTGCTTCTCATTTTCCTGATCTCTAATTGTTACAAGTTTTAGCGGTTTGTTTATTGGGTTACACGGTTAAAGTACTACATATGTTAAAGAGAAATTTGATTGTCTTAAATGTGGATACTGTCGACCCTCTATTTTCTGTTTTGCACCTGCTGATTGAAAGCATTAAAAATGAAAAAATACTAAGTTCTGAAATGCAGAATTTTAATTTGCCACTTGCTGAGCGCTACCCTGAATCCATGCTTCTGATCCTTAGGCTCCCCCCAGCATTATTTGCCTAATAACGTTTGCTCATATGTACATATAGACTTGATGATTAATCCCTTAACAATATAGTATTTATATTGTTTTAGGTTTTCTAAGTACTCCAGAGATGAACTAAGGTAAATGGGAAATGCAAATAATATGCCATATTATTATTATTATTAAGGGACGTGAGCATCTGTGAGTTTTGTTATTAGTGGGGGTTCCTGGAACCAGTCCCAAGAATTCATCTCTGTGGGATGCTGTCTAGCACAGAACAAAATACATTTGTTATAGTAAACATAAACTTATAGAAACACTGATATCTGTGGGACTGTGGTTGCATAGTATTTAAGGTACTGGACAGTTGGGCAGGTGTTAAGGGTTCAGTTGCGGACACTAGCAAGCTTCCATTTTAAGGTCATTGAGCAATCCTCAACTTCTTGAATTCTTGTATTGCAATTGTAAGATTGTATAAGTCGCTCTGGAAGAGTTTTTAATGTAACTGATATCTGACCACATGTGGTGTTCTATCAATATTTATCCTAATATCACTCCACTTCCAGCTGAGCTGCACTCAGAGGTACTTAGAGGTCAATAGCATTTGCAGTCCCAATAATATGGCGAGAACTGGAGGATCATGTGTTGGACTGTTTCAAAAATAGGAAATTTAACCAATACCCCAGTTTGCCTGCTGCCTTAAGACCAGCTCCACGTGACAACAGTTTGTCAGTTCCCGAAACCTCCAGACACATAGAGCCCAGATGAGGCAGATGACGATGCCACAAATGCATGAACCACGTGTGAAAAAATGACATGGATCCAAATGTTGAACTTTAATGACTGGTTGTCTTAATCTGATATCACTCTTGGAATTAATTGAAGTAGTCATAGATTTTTCAAAAGATACAAAGTTCCTAATTCACGATTCATTCATATGATTACATTCAAGCCTTGTTAATTTGTCAAAGTGCTTACTTGTGCTGTCAGGGTCAAATTTGACTTTTTTTTTTGTTGTTGAGGATTTAAGCCAAATGAAAATCTGAAGTGACATGAAATATCTGTAGCAGAGTGGTGTGTGAAACAAGCTTCCTGCCACTGGCAAGTCATGATCACAAAAATCCAAATTGCACATGCTATGTAGTTAATTATGCGTAGATTAGTACCAGCCTAGCAAGTTCACATCTCTAAGTTCACATTTTGGCAGGTTGCTTTGTGCCATCTCAGAACACGCCTGTTCCCTCACTTCCCATACCCTTGCTGGCCTGCACTCACACTGCACCTAAACGTTCTGGGTCGGGTAGGGATGGGCAGCTAATGAAAATTGATGTTCAGAATCGTCAGTTAATCGTAACCAATGTAATCTTGCACACGCTGGTTATTTTGGTTTTATTTAAATTCTGTTATGTTTTTTTCCTGTTCTTTCCTAATTTGTGCATTTATATACTAACGTGTGTAGTAGATTTCACCTTCAATAAAAGACATTCCTTTATTTCTAAAGTGTAAACAATGCTCATTTACTCGCGTAACATTTAAAACTAAAACGGAAGATCCCTGCAATTAAATGAGGAAGCTTGCAATGTTCTAACCCCTCTATTTCATCGTCAGCATTGTGGAGGCTCTGGCACCCAGTACTAGAGAGCACAATGCAGGTGTGAGCCTGGGTGGGGTGACAGTCCATTGGTGGGTGGGCATGGGTTGCTGTAGCAGGATCTAGGATGATTCCCTAAACAGGACTCCCGTTCTCAGTATTAGATATAAAAAAGGAGCATAAGCACCTCTGATATAAGTAACACAAACCTGACAAAATCACAAAATCCCCAAACTCTAAAGGTATCTAACGTGTTCACCCCGGACCACTCAGGAAGTCTTCCATTCAGTCACACCGAGGTGTTCTGCTATATAGCATTATAGGCTGTGTCTAATGCCAGTGTTATTTATATTGATGGCTTCAGCAGCTCCGGTGACTGTGGACAGAGCCAGCTGCTGGAAATGACGGCGCTTGAGGGCAGGGGTTTAAATCCAGGACAGGACCTTCAAGGTGAAGGTCGCGTGCTGGGTTTATGAATCAAAAACGTCAGCCACTAGGGGTGACCAGAGTGCTCACCGGGTCAGTCCCAAAGCCTTGATAAATTGGGAGTGTTGTATTAGGAAAGGCATGAGGTGTAAAACCTGCATTGAGGCTTAGTGGTATAAGGTTAGGATTACAGGCTCAACTATAACATTTATATTGATGGTATCAACTTTACTATACTGCTGCTACATAAGTACAGTTACGACCACGCTACGTTCTGTGAAACAGAACGAAATGAACATTAACCAGACCGTACCATAGTCCTTTATGCTACTGGAATGTTAATATAAAGGGTATTTTAAAAAAACGATACATAGTTGTTCCACTGGAAACGTAAATGGATTACACAGCATCCTTAATGACTCACATTTATAATTTATGGGAATTCACAATAATTGTAGAGAATACAGTACCGTACTGTTATGACCATGACTAGGGGGAAGCTGTATCACTTGATACTGTTATGCTGTACCTGATCTTTTTTGATGGAAACCAAAAAACACCAAACACAAATGACAAACAACATGAAACATCAACCATTTAGAACACAAACATAAACTGTTTGTGTAAAAGTACTATGAATCAGTTTCTATACAATTGTTGTAGGTTAGAGAGAATGTACAGGTAGTGTGGGAACAACCAAAGGTACTACTTCCAAGAGAACAGGCTGGTATACTTGCAAACTACAGTATTGGTAAGTTGTACACACAAACCCAAGTACACACAACAATCGAGTTCGAACAGGGTCTCATTCAAAACGTGACCTAACACACACATGAATGACGCTATTCAAACCCCACCTTTGCTCATGGCTCTACACCATTGATTTGGCAGTTGAGGTAAACAGCTGTTTACAAGCACAGCGTCCAGAGTCAAAAGATGACAATTTATTACAATTATTAGGACCTCAATAATTAAAGTGAATGGACATTTTGGATTTAATAAAAGGGGAGGTACACCACCAAAATCATACGTGACACTAAATGGAAAGCATATACTTCTGGGATGAGCCATACACCAAAATATAAGGAAGAATCACTAGACGGCCACAAATATATGAAAGAATTTTGAAATAAAACTGAACGTTAACACACCAATACACATGATCTGGACATATTATAGCATATTATAGACCATACTTTTTAATGTTCTATGGGATATTGTATTGTACCGGTATTGACCAAATAGCCAGGATACTGTGTTTCAAATGACCACTGATTTCATGTATTAATGTCAACATTGCTTGCCACATTTTGATCTCTCACTCGCTCACATTTATGGGAGCAAGGAATGAGAAACTGTCTTTTGTGCGACAGCGCAGCATTTTAGTTGTGATGCGTTACTCTACCTGTTTCTGCCACAAGTAAATAAGAATTCTCAAATAGATACAGGAATTGGGCAGTGTCCCACTATTCACACGTGGTTTCCGCTCTATGGTGTGTAGATGCAGCACTGTGTTTTGTTCTTTTAGTATTAGATTGTGTTTATGCCAGACTCAGTTTGTGAAAGATATGATGTTTCTTTGTCCTCCACTGGATTGTTTGAGCTACTTTTATTAATGTAAACCAGTATGTTTTGTGTATTAGCTTTCAGGTTGTATCGCTTCAGCTAGAGCATATGTATAACCATACTATCAGTGTTGGTCAGCGCTCAGAATTCCTTGTTGTAGAAACAAGATCCTATTCCTCCTACAGCGACAGTGGTGGGCATTAACGTGCGCCTTGAGCTATTCTGCTTTCTCCAGTGTCAGACATGCCATTTCGCTGAGTATGTTTTGGTTAAATTCTAAGAACATGATAAGTGTCATGTCTTTAGTATTCTTTCTCTATCCTAGGCATTAAATCCTGCTGTCACATTGCTTTCATGACCCACCTCTGGTCCAGATTGCACAACATGTCTGGTTTAAATCCCTTGAGTTCAAAACATGACTGGTTAATTCTGGCTTAACACCCTCAAGTGGTCAGCTAATGTCATGGGCTCCGTTTATGGGAATTGACACTATTTTAATCCTGTTTCTTTGAGACAGGAGGAAATGACCTTGTCGACAGCAAAGCTGCAGCATTGTGGTGCATGTTGTGTATCCCCAGATCTTCAAAACACCCAAAGATGGAAATAACCAACAACTGAGGGGGAACACAGTGTTCTTTAAGGAAATAATGCATCTGTTGGTCAATCGTCATGTCTCGTCTCACAAAGACAGTGGGATACGCTTTTCTGGTCCTCACCCACTGAAGCCTGAGACCACTTGTGTCACTGTCTGGGCTGGCATCAGTAGTGACAATTGAGATGACGGAATCAATGCTTATTGCAACAGATATAACTTTGGGCAAGGTGTGGAAATCTCATATCTTGACAGTGGACCCCATGAACTTGAAATACAAAGGGCATCACACTGAATTTTCCTTTTAATTCCCTGGAATAGTATGTATTGTACTGTAGTGCGAATCACGTTAATTCAGTAATCGGGATAATACTGTGCTGTTGGTGTTGATTTTTGTCATGAGGTGAAAACAGGATAGGCCTTCCTGTCTGCAGCACATCTGGATGTCCCAGTATGTCTTAACAATGGAACTGATCATTTCACATCTGATTCAGCCCAGTAACATTTCCTGTACATTTACTTTCGTTCAGGCCAGAGGGCCGTCGTAGAAACCATATGGTGTCAGTAAATGAGATACCATAAAATTCACGATGTGATACAACTGTGATATGTAAGTCAAATCCTTGTGGTCTGGAAGTGGAACAGTACAGTGGACCCACTGTTCTGTAAGTATTAAATCATTTGGGGCAAGGTAACGAAATAAAAGATTAAAGGAAAAAGAAAACGCAGCAGCCTTTAAACAATTATCTGTTTATTTGGAGTAGATAACACTCAAGTAGAAAAAGGGCTACATTACTGACTAGGCCTCTTCTAGAACTGCATATTTAATTTATTTTGTTAGTTTTTGTTTAATATTTGAAGATGTTAGAAACTGCTTGATTAATAAAACATTTTTTTTTGAAAAAACTTTTCCTTAATATTTAATTCAATTCAGTAACTGTTCTCTTAAAGGAAAAAAATGTAACACAAATTATGTACTGCAGGGCATTATTTAATAAAAAACAAATAATAAAGTATATACTAGTGGTGTAATTAGTCAGATTTTCACGTTTCTGCTGTGACTGTGGTGACCTAGTGATTAATCCTTTTCCAAGCTGCCCATGTGGGTCTATGATCAAGACCCTTAACCCACAGATGCTTTGATTGTGAGAGTAAACTTAAGTCACTCTGGACTGGGTGTCAGAGACTTGTCGGCTGAGTACTGGGTAGATCCATCCTTTGACTGGTCACAGACTACTTCTCTACTTGCCCTTTGCTCTACTGTATTTAATAAGAAGGTATAATTTTTCATATTTCACAGATTTTGCAAGAATAGTGCCAGATTTCAAGGCAGTCATTAAATAACCCTCGTAAATCGCAATGAAAGCTGCAATACGTAGCATAACCTACCTTAATGGTTCATTGTACGCCAAGTTCGGCACCACTGCCTCAGACGCATCCCCTGTCACGTGCGCCCTGTTTTTTTTTTTTTTTTGGTTTTTTTAAATATTATTATTATTTTTTGAACGGGGGTAATCAGACTTTACTGTTCTTATTTGAACTTGAATCTGTAGGGCGCAGGAACTAAAATCAGCACAACAGCAAATTACCTCTGTTTTCAAGCGAAAGACGTATTGCGCACACGCGACAGGGGATGCATCTGGAAGCAGGGGTGCCGAATTCGGCACAACACCGACACTGTTCTCTCATAGAAAAACAATGGCATCACCAGTGTGTCTGTTACACGGGAAAATACTTATTTTCACGACTGTGAATGAGTACGGCCTACCTATAAACTATCCAACCATCAGGAGTTTAAACAGTCAGAAGCCATTTAGAAGTAATGTTACTATACTTAAGTGAAAGACAATGAATCAAACTTAAATTTGGGGGGATGCCATGAATTCTAAAGTGAAGTTTACTTGTTGTCAGCATTCTTTTGAATATCCTTGCGCTTAATGTTCCAGAGCCAAACTCTTATCACAGCTTGCTGAGTGTGCTTTGGGGGCTACTGGGAAATGCATGTGGGGAATTACCCAGTTTCTAAAGTGGAATTAGTTGATCAGTAAAGAGACGGAGATCTAGTATGAACCATCAGCGTGTAGTGTTTACACTTGGATACACAAGCACTGATAATAACATGGGACGGTTTATAATTGGCTGATGTTTTACTCATTTAAAAAAAAAAACCACTTGTCAGTTTCTTAGAAAATTGTCAGAGATTTAGCTGCTTTACATGCTGAGTGTTTCATCAGTAGTAACTATTTAGTAATACGGGAGTCCGGGGTCCAAGTGACATCACAGGACGTAAGTGAGGTAAGATCTCAGAGCAAAAGCACACTCAGCAAATCTTTGAGGAATAATTTGACAAAAAGTGCCGTAAGACAAGAAATGTAACAAGACAATTTATTACCAAGAGCACTTTTACAAACACTTTTTTGACATGTGCAATCATTTAAATATAATTAATGACAAAATCCTTTAAAATATACATTTTTGTTTTTGCTCACTCCATGCGCATTTACACACTCACTAACAATGTGGCCCTTTAAAGATACCATTCAGTCTAAAAACAGCGAAAAGAGAAAACCTACAAAGGCAGATCAGGCAGGACTCGAAACCCAGGTCTCTGGAGATGTGAGCCAATGGAGTTAACTGCTGTGCCACTAATATGACAACTGTTGTGCTGGCAATGGTAAAGGCTTAGCTGGTAAGATGTAATGTGTTTTGGATGGTATATGCTGATCACCAATATAGGATGCTTCAGTGCAGGGCACAGTCGTCACCAGCATGGGTCTCTGGTGTAGTGGGTGTGATGCTTATTAGCATTTCACGTGGTGTAGTGGGTGTGATGTTTATCAGCATGGGATGTTGGAGTGGTGGGTAAGATGATCACCAGCAAGGAATGTTTGCTTGGTGGTTTTGATGGTTAACCATCATTATCCGCAGGCTTTTGCTGGTCAGCCAGCTAAGGAAACAGTAGATCTGCACATTTCAGCATTGTTCCAGCATGGAAAACATGTTCTTTATTGCTACTATTTTTATTACTATGTCGCCCTGTCTGTTTATCTACTTTATATATACTTACCTGCCACGTCGTCTATTCAACTGCTGCTTAAAGCGAATATATCGTTACCATAATAACTATATATTCCATAGTAATGTCAGTGCTTTTAGATACACTATTTTGCCAAAAGTATTTGCTCACCTGCCTTGACTCCTATATGAGCTTAAGTGACATCCCATTCCTAATCCATAGTGTTCCATATGACGTTAGTCCACCCTTTGCAGCTAGAACAGCTTCAACTCTTATGAGAAGGCTGTCCACAAGGTTTAGGAGTGTGTTTATGGGGATTTTTAACCATTATTCCAGAAGCGCTTTTATGAGGTCAGGACTCTGTGCAGGCCAGTCAAGTTCATCCACACCAGATTCTGCCATCCTTGTCTTAATGGAACATGTCATGTTGGTAGAGGAAGAGGCCAGCTCCAAACTATTCCCACAAAGCTGGGTGCATGGCGTTGTCCAAAATGTATTGGTATCCTGAAGCATTCAAAGTTTTGTTCACTGGAACTAAGGGGCCAAGCACAGCTCCTGGAAAAACAACCCCACA
>JAUZSV010320411.1:0-11677 GCA_034780495.1 Parotocinclus cesarpintoi
CGGTTCGTTCGGCCGAGTCCGTGATCCATCGATTCGGATACGCCATGAGGGAAAATCTGAGAAAGTAAGTGCCCCCCGCGTTCACGTGCCTGTTTTTTATAACAATGTACATGTATATAGATGTGTATATAGGTGTATATGGGCTGTGCGCGTTCACGTTTTCTCTCACGCTCGCCTGGTTGTACCCGTACCCGATTTTGATGCATTTTTAGGGCTCAGCAGGTGCCTCCTTTCTCCTCCTTTCTCCTCCAGAATCCGAATCAGCTCCGGTTTTTGTTCTGTTTTTTTTTTTTTTTTTGTTTGTTTTATTTTGGATTTTTTTTTTTTGGAGTGGAGGGGGAGGAGGATGCGTCGCATGCGCGTGCACGAGGGCTTTCGCTTAACGCTGTGGCTTTGAGGTTTAGCTTGGGAACACGTCTGTTTTTGTTAAGGTGTGTGTGTGTGTGTGTGTGTGTGTGTGTCCGCCATGCTCTAAACGACACCCTTAAGCAAACCTATACGAACCCCCCCTCCTCCCCTCCCAGATGATCGTGTTTCCTCGCGCTTTGTTTCCTAAACGTCTAAAAATCGATCGATCTTTTTTTTTTTTTTTTTTTTTTTTAATCGATCTCGATATAATTGTATATTTACCGTTTAAAAGACCTTTTTGTTATGAGGCTAAACTCGTAGCACGAGCCCATAAAGCCACAACACCGGGCCGTGGAGAAAATCTCGGCTCTTAGCTACGGCCGTGCCGGAGCCTTGGGGTGCGAATACTTTCGAAAATGACCCCTTTTGTTACACGTACAGGGTCTGGCAGACGCCCAGGTCCACCTCACTAACGTAACGGAGCCGAAAAGGCTCCTCCCCCAAACGTTACGGTCCAACGGTCCGCTAGCTTAACCGACCCGACCGGACCGTGCTGGGGCGAATTGGGTAAACCGGACCTTAAATACCGAATGCTGTCCCCCTCCCAAAAAAACCGATACGGACTCGACCGACCTTTAAAAACACAGCTCGCACCCCTGGTGCGTCCAAAATCCCGTTCCTTTTGGACCTGGCCCGGGCCAGAGCCGACAGACCTCCCTGTCTTATTCTCTCGGGTCGTCCCGACGGGGGTCCGGCCATGTGCTGACGTCCCATGTGGGTTTAGAGTGAGCTGGGATTTAAGGGCCCACTGGCTGCGTATGTTTGGGTAAGCCCATGTGGACCAATAATGGGTCCAAGGCCAGTGGACCCAATGAGCAATGATGGACTGGGATTGACATGGGACCCCTTGGGTGGGCAATAAGTAGGGACTGGAGCCTTTTCTCATTTTTGGGGGACATCTTGAGGGATTTTATGCTTTTTACCAAGCGCCATGACTCGACCCCGTGCCATGACCGAGCCTGGCTTTTGGTCTGGGTGGCCCTTTTGGCCTTCCGTAACACGGATTGGTTTCCATGGGGTGACGGTCCATCCGGGGTGCCTGTGAACCCGGAGGAGTCGACGCCTCCTCTGGACCTGCTTAACATATTTTGTACAGTAAAGTTTTAAGCTGGCACGGTTCAGGTCCTGTAGCAGTGCTGCCGGAGTCGGCGCTGGACTGAATAATACCACCAAACCAAAGGCGGCCAGCTACCTGTGAGCTGCTGCCACTGACTATAGGGTAGAGGTCTGTAACAAAGTGGACAGTGAGTGAAAACTCCGGCAGCGCTGCTACGTCTTGTACCAGTGGGGCCGATCGGGCTCCGAACGGGCTTTCTTTGCCGTGGCCCTTGCTCACCTGGGGGCCCTGAATGATGACCGTGGACGATCGGGACGCGAGTGTAAAATTCCAAATGTCTAAATGAGTTTGTCGTTTTTTGTTTTTTTTGTGACCTCCACAGCCACCAGGCACAAACAACGTGTTGGGACCATCCGAAAATGGCCGAGCTCTACCAGTCTTTGGGTCAGTACCTTTTTGTTCTGTGCATGGTGCAAGTGGGCTGAGCCGAACTGAGGGCTACGTGATCTAAGTGCTAAAAATGGGCTAAGGGCTAACTTGGTGTCAGGCGCTAACAAAGTGCTAAGGGTTAACAGGGAGTTAAGTGATAAACAACAGGCTAAGGCCTAACATGAAGCTAATTGCCAACAACTGGCTAAGGGCTAACAGGCAGCACCGAGTCTGAGTCTCAAGTCCCTAGTGTGTGAGTCTGAGTCTCAAATCTTTAGTGTGTGAGTTCGAGTCTCGAGTCTCTAGTGTGAGTTCGAGTCTCTATACCCTAGTGTGTGAGTCTCGAGTCCCTAGTGTGTGAGTCTCGAGTCCCTAGTATGAGAGTCTCGAGTCTTTAGTGTGTGAGTCTGAGTTGAGTCTTTAGCGTACGAGTCGGAGTTGGATCTGTAGCAAGTCGAGTCGAGTTGAGTTCCTCTCAGTTTAGCTCTTTAGTCTCTCGTCTGTAGCTTGTCCGGGGTGATTATCCAGCATGTGCGGTTTTAAATCAGCGACTCTGCAGTGACTGACACCGGTTCTCCACCTCTCGCTTTTGCAGCGGACCTCAACAACGTCCGATTCTCGGCATACAGGACGGCCATGAAGCTCCGGAGACTTCAGAAAGCCCTGTGCCGTGAGTCGTTGACTTATCCCGGCAGAACGCCGTCCGGACCTTTAGCCGCGGGCCCCTTTGCCTTTTTCTTTCTGTTTACCCACGTCCTGTCTTGCAGTGGACCTGCTGGGCATGCCGGCAGCCTGCGAGGCCTTCGAGCAGCACAACCTGAAACAGAACGAGCAGTTCATAGACATCCTGCAGGCCGTCACCTGCCTGACCTCCATCTACGACCGCCTGGAGCAGCAGCAGAGCGGCCTCGTCAACGTCCCCCTGTGCGTCGACATGTGTCTCAACTGGCTGCTCAACGTCTACGACACGTACGTAACCCCGGGGTCCGGTCCATACTGCGCACGAGGGCTCCCGGGGGCCGCGGGGTGGACAATCTTTCCCAATTGAGGACTGGGGTAGACTGGGGTTGACTGGGCATGACTGGGGTCGACTGGGGTTGACTGTGGTAAACTCGGGTTGACTGGTCTAGACCGGTCTAGACTGGGGTCGACTGGGCATGACTGGGGTCGACTGGGGTTGCCTGTGGTACACTGTAATAGACTGGGGTTGCCTGGAGTAAACTGTGGTTGACTGGGGTAGACTGGGGTTGACTGTGGTACACTGTGATAGACTGGGGTTGTCTGGAGTAAACTGTGGTTGACTGGGGTAGACTGGGTTTGACTGGGGTAGACTGGTCTAGACTGGGTTTGACTGGGGTAGAGCCAGCGGCCGTTAAACACCAGGAGTTATGGAAGGCCAATTCGGTTATAAACCTTTTTTATAAACCTTTTTTTCTTTTCATTTTTTTAGGGGACGAACCGGGAGGATTCGAACCCTGTCCTTTAAAACGGGAATTATCTCTCTCTGCAAAGCTCACCTGGAAGATAAGTACAGATGTAAGCTACTTTCAGTATTTGCTGCTACTTGCTATGCTACTCTACTCGCTAGGCTGGCATATGGTTATGTTTAGAATGGGTTAAACTGGCAACCCAGTAACACAACAGAGGTGGGGACTTTAAAAGGTTAATATTATGCGTGTGCGCAAAAGGAAGCGCTCCAAAAGGTACACTGAAAGTCAGATAGCACAGGGATTAGTACTTTTCCCAGTAAATGTCCCAGAACCCAGATCTTTGGAATTATTTGAACTGGCAACAGTAAAAAAAATAAATAAATCAGTTATATGGAACGACCACCTCAAAAAGAAGCGCCCCAAAGAGCACCCTGAAAATTAGATAGCACAGGGCCTAGTACTTTTCCCAGTAAAAGCCAGATTCTTAGAATTATTAGAACTGGCAACCCAGTAAAAAGAGAGGAGCTTCTGACTAAAAAAAATGTATCATCAGTTCTATGGAGCAATCACCTCAAAAGGAAGCACCCCAAAGAGTACACTGAAAGACAGATAGCACAGGAATGAGTACTTTGCCGAATAACTTCCCAAAAGTCAGATCCTTAGATTTATTTGGACTGGCAACCCAGTAAAACAGTAATAAATGGATTAATAGTTCTATAGAGAGTAAACTGAAAGTCAGATAGCACAGGAACTAGTACTTTTGCCCAATAACATCCCAGAACCCAGATTCTTGAAATTATTTGAACTTTAAACCCAGTAAAAAATGTATCATCAGTTCTATGGAGCAACCACCTCAAAAGGAAGCACCCCAAAAAGTACGCTGAAAGTCAGATAGCACAGGGACTAGTACTTTGCCTAATAACGTCCAAGAATCCAGATCCTTGAAATTATTTGAACTTTAAACCCAGTAAAAAATGTATCATCAGTTCTATGGAGCAACCGCCCCACTGAAAGGCAGGGACCTGAAAGACGAGCGAGAGGCAGGGAAGGGAAGGACGCTTGGACTCGGGTCTCATCTCTCGCTCTTCTCTTCTCTTCAGTCCTGTTCAGACAAGTGGCCAGTGCCACGGGCTTCTGCGACCAGCGGCGCCTCGGCCTTCTCCTGCACGACTCCATTCAGATCCCCAGGCAGCTGGGCGAGGTGGCGTCGTTCGGAGGGAGCAACATCGAACCAAGCGTCCGGAGCTGCTTCCAGTTTGTACGGGAACGACCTGCTGCCCGGTTGCCACGTCACGTAACTCCACCCGGGGAGAGCGTAAGCTCCTGACGTGTTTTTGTTTTTGTTTTCCTCGTTCATCCAAGGCAAACAACAAGCCGGAGCTGGAGGCGTCGGTCTTCCTGGAGTGGATGCGTTTGGAGCCGCAGTCCATGGTCTGGCTCCCGGTGCTTCATCGCGTGGCGGCGGCGGAGACGGCCAAGCACCAGGCCAAGTGTAACATCTGCAAGGAGTGTCCCATAATCGGCTTCAGGTATTTGGGAAGGAACTGCAACGACGGGACATCCCCCTCCCCCTCAAAACAGGCAGGCCCTCCTTTTTGTGGACTTCCCCGACCCCCGACGCCTTTTTTGTTGTTGTTTTGTTTACAGGTACAGAAGCTTAAAACACTTCAATTACGACATCTGCCAAAGTTGCTTCTTCTCTGGCCGAGTGGCCAAAGGTCACAAGATGCAGTACCCCATGGTGGAATATTGCACTCCGGTACGTTTCGGGGGACGAACGGGGTACGCCGCAGCTGCCGCGAAGCATGGCGGCGGTAGGCGCTGCTCCTAAAGTTAATTACGTTTGTTCGTCCCGTTAGACGACCTCCGGGGAAGACGTGCTAGATTTTGCCAAGGTGCTGAAGAACAAGTTCAGGACGAAACGTTACTTCGCCAAGCACCCCCGCATGGGCTACCTGCCCGTCCAGACGATCCTGGAGGGCGACAACATGGAAACGTGAGTAGTGAGCGGAAACCTGTGAGGGGTAAAACGTTTAGGGGAATGCTTGTAATTGTTGCCCGAGAGGACAGAACCCTTGGGGACCAGGACGGACTTGTAGACTGGGACATTTTCTAGTGGCCAGGACAGAACCCCGAGACCCTTGGGGACCAGGACGGACATGTAGACTGGAACATATCCCAGTGGCCAGGACAGAACCTGGAGACACTTGGGGACCAGGACGGACATGTAAACTGGGACATATCCCAGTGGCCAGGACAGAACCCGGAGACACTTGGGGACCAGGACGGACATGTAGACTGCAACATACCCCAGTGGCCAGGACAGAACCTGGAGACCCTTGAGGACCAGGAAGGACTTGTAGACTGGAACATACCCCAGTGGCCAGGACAGAACCTGGAGACCCTAGGGGACCAGGACAGACTTGTAGACTGGAACATACCCCCTTGGCCAGGACAGAACCTGGAGACCCTAGGGGACCTGGACGGACTTGTAGACTGGAACATACCCCAGTGACCAGGACAGAACCTGGAGACCTTTTGGACCAGGATGGACTTGTAGATTGAGACATTTTCCCTTGACCAGGGCAGAACCTGGAGACACTTTGGGACCAGGACTGACTTGTAGACTGGAACATACCCCAGTGACCAGGACAGAACCTGGAGACTTTTTGGACCAGGACGGACTTGTAGACTGGGACATTTCCTAGTGGCCAGGACAGAATCTGGAGACCTTTGGGGACCATGATGGACTTGTGGACTTGAACATATCCCAATGACAAGGACAGAACCCAGAGACACTTGGGGACCAGGTCGGACTTGTGGACTTTAACATATCCCAATGCCCAGGACAGAACCCCGAGACCTTTGGGGACCAGGATGGACTTGTAGACTGGGACATATCCCAATGACCAGGACAGAACCCGTAGACCCTTGGGGACCAGGACGGACTTGTATACTGGGACATACCTCCTTGGCCAGGACAGAACCTGAAGACCCTTGGGGACCATGATGGACTTGTGGACTGGGACATTTCTTAGTGGACAGGACAGAACCCTGAGACCTTTGGGGACCAGGACGGACATGTAGACTGGAACGTATCCCAGTGGTCAGAACAAAACCTGGGTGAACAAAATAAGCCATGGGTCTCGGGCATGGAGCAGTACAGGTACAAACCCAGTAACCATGGCAACGATTTTAGCGTAGCTGGCTCACGAGTCGGTTTTTGTCTTGCAGTCCTGTCACACTGATCAACTTCTGGCCTGTCGAACACATGTGAGTGCCCTTCCTCGTCAACGCCCGTTCCCGCGTAATTCCAAGTTCCAACGCTGTCGTAACTTACGAACTAATTAACGTTCTCATTTCTGCAGCCCGACGTCTTCTCCACAGCTGTCCCACGACGACACCCACTCTCGCATCGAACATTACGCTAGCAGGTGAGACTGAGGATTTGGAAAGATGTTTTTAAAAATAAATACTGTAACCAACGTCCCACCGAAATCCCTCTGCGTACTTCGTAGGCTAGCTGAAATGGAAACGCGGAACTGCTCGTACGCCAACGAGAACATCTCGCCCAACGAGAGCATGTGAGTTGACTTTTTGAATTTATCATCAGTTCTATGGAGCAAGCGCCCCAAAAAATACACTGAAAGTCAGATAGCACAGGGACTAGTACTTTTCCCAGTAATGTCCCAGAACCCAGATCCTTGGAATTATCTGAACTGGCAACCCAGTAAAAAATTTATCATCAGTTCTATGGAGCAACCACCTCAAAGGGAAGCGCGCCAAAAAATACATTATAAATCAGATAGCACAAGGACTAGCCCTTTTGCCCAATAATGTCCTAGAAGCCAGATCCTTGGAATTATTTGAACTGGCAACCCAGTAAAAATGTATCATCAGTTCTATGGAGCAACCACCTCAAAAGGAAGTGCCCCAAAGAGTACACTGAAAGTCAGATAGCACAAGGACTATTACTTTTGCTCAATAATGTCCTAGAAGCCAGATCTTTGGAATTATTTGAACTGGCAACCCAGTAAAACAGTAAAAAATATGTAGCATCAGTTATATAGATCAACCACCTCAAAAGGAAGCACCCCAAAGAGTACACTAAAAGTCAAATAGCACAAGGACTAGTAATTTGCCCAGTAAAGTCTCAGAACCCAGATCCTTGCAATTATTTGAACTGGCAACCCAGTAAAAAACGTATTATCCGTTCTATGGAACAATCACCTCAAAGGGAAGCGCTCCAAAAAATACACTGAAAGTCAGATAGCACAGAGGCTCCTTTCAACCTCGTCTTTTTGCTCGAGAGGCGAGGGGACGAACCTCTGCACAACCCCTAGTTGGCCATTGGGCGTTGAAAACAAGGGGTCTGTGGCCCGAGAGTTGCACGGGGGTCATGTACCACCTTTCGGCTCCTTCCAGGCCCCCCCCGGCTGCTCTGTTAACGCTACCCCGTATCTGCTCCCGCAGGGACGACGAGCACCTCCTGATCCAGCACTACTGTCACAGTCTGAACCAGAGCTCGCCCCTGAACCAGCCCCAGAGTCCCGCTCAGATCCTCATCTCGATGGAGAACGACGAGAAGGGGGAGCTCGAGAGGGTCCTCAACGACCTCGAGCAGGAGAACAGGTCCGTGTTGTTTTCCGTTTTGCCCCGGGGGGTGGGGTGGGGGGCGGCGCAAACCTGCTAACCAAACCTGCTGCCGTCGATTTAGGAAGCTGCAGGCGGAGTACGACCGGCTCAAAAAGGACCACGACCACAAGGGGCTTTCGCCGCTCCCGTCGCCGCCGCAGATGCTCCCGGTGTCCCCCCACAACCGGGACGCGGAGCTCATCGCCGAGGCCAAACTCCTGAGGCAACACAAGGGACGCCTGGAGGCGAGGATGCAGATTCTGGAAGACCACAACAAGCAGCTGGAGTCTCAGCTGAAGCGCCTCCGACAGCTCCTGGAACAGGTCGGTAGGGCGTGACCCTTTTTGGACGTCATTTGGGGGGTTCTTATTGGGTCGCCCGGGAGTCGGGACCTACGGACTGAGACGTGAACTGGTAACACGGGCGTAACGCGGAATAGAGACCCTGGAGCAGTGGAGCAGTGGAAGGGTGTCCGTGGGGCAGGTTGTATCGGGTCATGTCTCTGTCCGGAAGTACGAACTAACTGTTGGCCGGAACGTCTGATGGCCGTCTGCCTCTCAGTGGCGTCCGGGATAGGGCTGAGATCTATGAGTGTGCTCCGCCTCATCAGGGACTTCCACGTACAGTCGGGCGTACAGCTCCATCTTCTGGTGCCACGACCAAAAAGTGTGTCCTTGCACGAGGTGTGGACTCGCTGTCTCCAAACAAACAAAACTAAACCCATTTGGTAACTGGACTGGGACTTGAAGATTAGGACTCGCTTGTATTGACTTGGGACCTGACTTTGGACTTGACTTGGGACCTGACTTGGGACTCGACTTGGGACTCGCTTGTCTTAACTTGAGACCTGATTGGTGACTGTTGTGCGATTTCCTTATGACTCGGGTACAAAAGCGACCCGTCGTGCTAGAGACCCCTCGCCCCTCTTGGAAGCAGATGACTTTAATGGGCGTGGCACTGGAAGGCACAGTTGTACCCTTGCAGCTTTCGGGTCGGGAATTCCGTTTGGCGGGACGGCCCTGTTAGGACCCAGTAGCTCAGTGGCTGAGGCTACCATATAGATCTGGACCTACTGGTTTGATCCGACCCTAGTTTGGACTGGAGTTCAGGTTGATGGGCAGGCACTGGCACCGGAGAGCAATGGCTAGATGGGTGTTGGCTTTTGTTTTGGTTTGTTTACCCCAAAAACGCGCTTCTCCACCCGTTCAGACGCCTCATACCCTGTCCTCGTTCCTCATTGTCCAACTCCGTCTCCGTCTTTGTTCTGATTTTCGGGGTTGTCCCGACTCATGAATTTGTTTTACGTTGCTTGTTTACATTTGTGTTGTTGTTGTTGTTGTTTTTGTTTTTCCCTCCTCACTTTGTCGCTGTCCTCTTGTTGTCGTTTTGCATGGACCTTGGCTGCACCCGCCCCCGTTAGTTAATGGGTCTGGTTCCTTTTTTGTTTTGTACCCATCTCCTAGCCGCAGACCAAGTCCAAGGTGAATGGCACTGCCCTGTCCTCTCCTTCTACCGCCTCCCAGAGGTCCGACACCAGCCTGGCCTCACTGCGTGTGGCCACGAGCCAAACCACTGACACTATGGGTAAATCGGATTGTGTGTTTGTTTTTTTTTTTAAACGATTTGACCTGTTTACCACAAGGTTTCCGTCAAATTTAGAGATAAAACCGGTCCCAAACTGGTCCCACGTCCCCCTGTCAGCACAACCCCCCCCTCAGATTAGCGCTCGGTCCCGTTCGCCCTTGCCCTCCGGTCGACTGGCAAAGACCGATTTACATTTTAAGGTCCGGGCTTCGACTTGGCAGCTCTCGTACATAGAGACCCTCTCGACCTGCGTTTGGCTTCGTCCCTCACGCCTAGCAGTCCCCCACCCCTTCCTGAGACCTTGCAGGCCTAAAATGGCCACAATATCGACCAGGACCGTTTGTCCCCCGAAGTCGTCTCCGGAATCTCCCCCCCATCCCTCCCTCTTTGCCACCCTCGCATAAAGTCCAGCTTTGTGGCTTCCCTGGGCAGCGGATGTGCCGGGGAACACAAATCAACCCTGGCTCTTGTTGCTGGCTCCGCGGACCCCTCCGTAGGCCCGGTCGTCATCGACCTACCCGCATAGCGCCCTAGGCCTCCACCTCATTGGCCCGGCGGAACAACACCTCACGGAGCTCAGGGAGGGTAGTTTAGCGTCCCTGAGTCGCGGTTGTGGTTTAGGTGTGGGGACGAGGGGGAAAAAAACAACTTTCTACTGACCGGGGTTGTCTCGTGTCTTGTCTCTCGTGTCTCGCGGCAGGTGATGATGAACTGTCCAGTCCCTCCCAGGATGCAGACATTGGACTAGAGGAAGTGATCGAGCAGCTGAGCAATTCTTTTCCTCACAGGCAAGGTAAGGCCCTCGGTCGAGACGAGCTTTGATTGACTTGTTCGGCAACCTGAGGACCCGCCTCCTGCACTCTCCCTCCTGGGACATCAAGAGGGTGGGGGGGGTGGGGGTTATCGTCCAATCGGCCAGTATGTTGCCTGATTAGGGACTGGCTCTTGCCAGAGAGCAAGAGGGCGTAAAAGTGCCTCCCCACTGCCGTAAGCTACTTTTAGGTTCGATACCTCTTGGTAAGAGCTCATGACTGCTAGACTTGCCTTCATGACGTCACAAGACGTCTTGCCCAGCTGACAGGCTTTGGGAGGGGTGGGGCAGCGGATCGTTGGACGGGGAAGCGCCCAGGCTGTCCTGACCTAGCTGTTGACATGGAGGTGTTGGGAGCAGTGGTTGCGATGGGGGCAGCAGAAGGCGAGCACGAGCAGCTCCCGCCGTTCCGTCGTCCGCCATCCGGACACTGTGGTCCCCGGACCATTCCCAGGCGCTCGGCATCGTGGCCTTTGTTTGAAGTTGGGATGCTCCGGATGGTATCGTCCCTAGCGACGAACCCAGGCTCTGCTTGGGATCCGACGACGTTCGGCTACGAGCATGGCAGCCCCTCGTGGCTAACCCTTTGATCCTGCCCCTGCTGTGGGGCGATACACTGACGCCCTAGGGAGCCATGGCCAGCGACAGTCGGTCACCCCTAGCAGTGATACGAGGGACATCATCTTGGACCCCGGGACGTTGGCTGGTTTCCTCGCGGGATCGCTCGCATCCTGGTCCCTCCCCAACATCTGGATCGGATTGAGGTCAGGACTTGGACTTGGCCTTTCCGAAGCATCCGCCGGTCTTTGGTACACCGGACTTTGTGCGCTCAGGGTCGTCGTCTTCCTTTTGTAGTTCCATTGGAATGTGCTCGAATCATCCTGAGTTCAGCGTGAGAGAGACCTTCAGTTGCCTGGAAGTCCCCCTAAGAGTACCGAAATAAGTCGACGGCTTTTTTTGGGACATGGCAACGCGAAGAAAGAAAGGCTTGTCGTTGTTATTGATGTTTTCATTATTGAGTTGTTTAGTATGAAGCCTTAAAGTTTTTTTTTTATTTTATTTATCCTCCTCCTTCTCCTCCCCCCTCCCTCTGCCTAAGGAGGTGGACGGCTAAACCCATGAGAGGTCAGTACAGTGTGCCAAGAACGACCGTACCAAAATTAGTTTGAATTCTCCCCTGCCCCCCCGGATACTGCCTTGGTGCTCGTGTGAAATAACCTACTAAGGGTTAGCCGGAGTGTGTGTGTGTGTGTGTGTGTGTGTGTGTGTGTGAGACTTGGCAACTCGGCATGCTTAGCTCTATAGCATGTTAGCTACGGAGTG
>JAUZSV010320513.1:0-11675 GCA_034780495.1 Parotocinclus cesarpintoi
AAAAGGAACGGAGGGTAGAATTTACGTATAAATAAACACATTTTATGATGTAGACCGAAATTGAGCTTCCCCTCCTTGAAAGACCAGCATCCGCCACTGTAGTAGCCATACAGTAAATAACCTCAATCAAATCAATTCTACTTAAAGATAATTAGTATAGTGCAAATATCAAACATGCTAAAGAAGACTGTGACTAAATTGTCTAGGGGTAGTTCAGTACTAGCAGCAAGAACTACTAATGCAGATCATTTTGTGAAGTTAGATTGTAAAACTGAATCAGTTTACTTTATGCACCACAGGATACCAAACACAAGGGCGAGGAGGATGGAGAGAGCAGAAATGGCAATAAGAATGTGGTGGGTGATGTCCAGATGAATATCCTCTGTAACAACAAACAGCACGCAAGAGATTGTGAGATGAATCACAGCAGGAAACAAACTAGGGCACATACTAAAACAGTGGCCGGAAAAGCATGCAATGCATGCTAAGTATGCACTAGTAAACCCCAAAAGTCTATTTACCAACAATCCCATAGTTTAAAAATTAATGAGGTTAGAAATCATTAATATTTATGTGTAATTAATATACGGATACCAGACTCATAAACCTGACAATGGCTATTAGAAATACACTGTTAATATTAAATATTATGTAATATATGTAAATATAAAATGTTTTGTATAATAAAAAAGTTTTAGACAAGAATTGTTAGAGACAAAATTTTGTATTTTTTATTTATTTATTTATTTATTTATTTATTTATTTATTTATTTATTTTTACAAAAAACACACTCGCTAATTTGCAAAAGATGGTATGTTTTTGGGCAACAAACACAGTGGTGGAGTGTGTAACACTGTTGCCTTTCTGCTCTGAGCTCAATCCAGATCTGAATGTCCTCCCTCGAGTGTCCTCTTGGGTTATTTCTGAGTACTCTGGTTTCCCCCCACATTCAAAGACATGCATTTTGGTTAAACTGGTATCTCCAAAGTGCCCTACAATGGATTGACGCCTTGTCTAGGGTTGCTCTTGTCTTCTGCGTTCTGTGCCAGCAGCTTTTCTGTGGAACCCTGACCAGGATCATGTTCATTTTTACCCATATTAATTAAGGAAGCCATGTATTCTGGAGCTGTCTATATATTTATCTTGGGGGGGCGGTGGCTTATAAAAGAACTTGGAATATACTTACGTTGCTGGTCATGAGGAAGATTTGTTGTATTTTCTTTAGGGCACATACTCTATTATGGAAGGAGTATCCTTGCAGAAGTCTGATTAATAGTCAGCACCACTAAAAAGGAAAATAAAAAATGCCATTTGAATCACAGTCCATTCTCACTTATGAATGCCATACATTCAACTTATTAGAAGTGCATGTTTGTGAACAAAATATAGTTAGTCCACTAGAAACAAATAGGGACAACAGATACAGAGAAAAGTAGTTACACTTTAGGCCAGACTTTTTTTATTGCTTGTTTCGCGGCTCCACCGACGATCATATTTGAAGAATATGATATATATATATATTATATAATATAATATTTTTGGGTGTTTCCTGGATCGGCCCAGCACCAATGATTGAAGTTCAAATTTTATTTATTTTTTTTACATTTTTTAGCTGTTTCCGCCTTCCAGATTCACTTTAACTTAATTGTAGGTTAAATACATTTTATTTTTAAATATTTTTTTATTTATTTCTTCCTCCTTCCTTGTATTGATTCCACATAGTCCTCGAGAAATTAAAAAGTGCTGAAAAATAAAGATTTATCTTTATTGTTTTCCTCCCTCCTCAGTAGATTCTTAAGTAGGGACACCCGAGGAACAAGCAATTAAAAAAGTCTGGCCTAAGATGGGATAAATTTGTTAATTGTTAAACAATGTTGTACAACATTAATTCATATTTCGGTCAAATCTGTACACCCATAATTTCTAACAAACTTCCTGGCTCTAGTTTGGACAATTGTAAGGAACACTTGTCAGTAGATTTCTGTTGGAGAACAATCCTTTTAGCACACAAATAGAGTGTCTTTATTACTAATTTGTGTTTTATTTTAAGATTCAAAGGCTAAAGGCAAAGCTGACAAGAAATAAATCTTTACAATGTTAAAACCAAAGAGTTAACAGATGGTAATCAGACTGTAAATGCTTTGTAAAAACGTAGTGTTGTTAGTAATTTTTGCATTTCAAAATACAAAGAAAACTGATCAAAGAAATTTGACCAAAAACTGATATGCTCATTTTATCTGTACTTCAAAAATTATTTGCCAATACAAACTCAGCTTAAAGAAAGTAAATATTGCACGTATCAGAGCACTTTTAACAGAAATAAAAAGTACAAAACTGAAAAGTCGAATATGTTCTTAAAATGAACTTTTATTTATGGTCATGCATTTTCAGTTTGAAATAATATTTATTTTGGGGTATGTTAAGCATTTGAGGACATTCTAATTTATTCTCATTTTAATAAATAAAACCATTAGAAATAGAGAAAACCCACACATTTTTCTACCATAACAATAATCAAAAAAGTCATATACAATAATGTGATTTGTTTATTTATAAATTCAAAAATATTTAGGATAGTCCTGTGTAAGTACTTAAAGGTAAAAGTACTAAAAGCACTTTTGTAAGTCGCTCTGGATAAGGGCGTCTGCTAAATACTGTAAATGTAAAATGTAAATGTAAAGGTGCCTTGCACTTCAACAGATAGCTAACTGTTTGAACTGTTGACTGTTTTATTATCAATCCTACTGAGCAAGACAAATAGTCTAAGCTTTAAAAATAAAGATAATTTATTATAGAAAATAAGAAATGAATAGTTAAATGTAATATAGTTTAATATAAATTGATATGCCTTTATTGTTCTTTAGTAATTAATTCATATAGTTAATATAGTTCCAGTATAATACTGTAGAGTCCTGGGTAGGACACCAGTCCATCACAGGGCTGGTTAAGAATGCTGTTATGATACCCCAAAGTGCCCCCTCTATCTCAGGCACAGCCAGTTGTGCTCTACTGTGACAGCCGAATTGGTTAACTAATGCATTAGACCGCCACATTATTCGTACACCATGTTAAGTATAAAATATTTTTTATAAATATTACATTTGTTACATTTTTGTAATATTGTCAGTAAAAGTATGTTTGATTAAACTTTAAAAATGTGTGGTGTTTTTGCCACTGCTAAAAAAAAAGGCCTATGCAGAAAAATATAATTATTAGATAAAACATTTATATTGAGGTAATTTTGAAAATGTTTTAGAACACTACCTGTAAAATATTTCATATCAGAATTAAAGTAGGAATGCACAAATATTGTTTTTAAAAACAATGTAAGCCTGCAAATGCCAAGCTTCACTTTGCAATGCTAATGCTATTTTTATATTTAGGCATTATTCATAAAAATAGGAATAAAATTATATACCAAAAATGAAAGATAAACATTTAGCCAACTGCAATCAAAGATGCAGATGTTCATAAAATCAGTCACAATAAAGGTATATTTTAAAAATATGGGCCCAGATGCATGTTGTTTTGAGAGAAAGATAAAACCTGTATGTAAAATAGTGTTAAAATCATATTTTTGCCATAGCATACTTGACTTCTAGCACCTTTACACAAGTTTACTTAAGAAATTGTACAAATGGCTGGTGGATAAGTTTCATGTCTTTTATTTAATGCACTTTTAACCACAATTAGGCAGTTATTCAACTCAAATTTAATCCAAAACTGAAATGCCCATCGGTTTAGTATTACATTCCCTCTGCAATAAGGTTCAAATTAGAGCGTGACTGTTGATGCTTCACAGTAACGTCAGAGACATCTTAACTAGAAACAGCAGTGAAATATACAGCAGCGTAATCTGTAAGGTTGATTTCTAAAGACATTGCAATTTTTGTTCCTAACTTTGGTGCAATAAAATATCCCATTCATCTTGTTTAATGGTCTTTGGGTGCAAGCGTAAAACATGAGATGTAAATGATCTACAGGAGTCAATGATAAAATGTTCACATTCAATATTTCAATTTGGATACAATTTGATCAATTATCACACTGCCCTATAATAATATGTTCTTTTAAAAATCATTCACACAGCTGGAGCTGAAGGAAATAATTTATTTTAGTTTATTAATTAATAGATACAATTATATCCAAACTAAATGATTACATTTCAACATTGTATCATTCAGACATAATTTTCATTTAATTCAATCTAATATTATGGGAATAACCTTTAAAGAATAATTGTTCTAAGACATGTAATCAAAGAAAAGACCCTTTATGATTAAAAACACACAGACCACTCACCTTTATTTTGATCCTCAAGTATGACAATTCTACATATCCCTGAGTAACTGTTACAGTGTGATGCAGTTCATTTGACCATCTCGTTCACTGCTGTCACTGCTGCAGGTGTCGATGTCTGTGGTATGAAACAGCATTACGATTCAGACTGCAGCATGGCTCATGCACTTTCCCACTTCTATCCTGACTAGATCAGCAAGGTTTGCTAAATGCAGATGAAAACTAGTAAATGAAGATTTATACTAAGTAGTAAGGTGATGTCTTCATTTCGGGGAAGGCAAGTAAAGTCAGATCACAACCAAAGTAGCAGATGACTGTGGTTTCCTCTTTATGCATTCAGAGTCTGCTGCTTTCTGCAAATCATGTACAAACACATGCAAACACAAAGCCCACAACTGTATGCACACCTAAAAATAGTGCTTTAACAGTAGTGGTCAAATTTAACTGGTTGCTTGAACCATTGTTACAGATCACTAGTATCGCTCCAACATACAACAACGTATTTACAGTTCATTTCAAATACATAGTTTTTATTTGCATATATACAAAATATCCTATTTACATTTGATTTCAGTGCAATGTAATTTTATTCTTTAAACACTGTACAAAATAAAGCTAATCAAATGAATACATTTCTGCTGATTAATTTAACAAAACTGAGAAGTAAATAATATCAGTAGTTGATTGCACCACTTGCCAGAATAATTACGGTTCTCAAAGTATTAATTAATTATCCCTGTAAAAATCTTAAAAAGGTACTTGGCTACAATGGGAAGATTTAAATGCAAGATCAGAGACAGGGGATTTACTGATTATATGAATGTGGACATTTTGTATCCTTCTGGTCTTCAGTGTTGGTATGAATTTTGCTTTGTTGCTTTGAGGCAAATACACTTTTTGCATGATAATTCATGCCACATGACCAACAAATAACAAAAAGCTTTTAGTACATGTACTACAGAATGCAGACTAAAATGATCCATATCAAAAATGTAAAGTTGTATCAATCAACATGAAGTTCTTCCCTGTGCATAACCCAATAATCATAACTGTATTCGGTTGAGTAGAAGTCAAGAAAAAACAAACAAAAACAGGAATAATTCACTGTTTAATTTTCACAGTGTTAAAATGTTTTTCTAATGATTAGTTGCTACTATCTCTGCATTAAGACACCCCATATTTAGCAGGTCATGTGGATGCTGCTTGTTTGGCCATCAGCAAGGCAGTCATGTTGATGAGACCTTTTGAGAACATAAAGCACTGTTCTCTTACTTTGTTGGGCTTACTAAAATAAAAATCTCTGAAACATAAAATAATATTACAACTTAAAAGACAAAGACAACTATTACAGGAATAGATTGGCTTAAGAGATACTGGCACATAACCCGAAAATGAAACTTAAAAAGAATAAATAAAAATTTAGCAATGGAATATGTGTGTGTTAAGTGTAGTTTACTGAAGTGCAGTTTTAGTAAAGTATGAGCAAGATCTAGAGTTTACTTCATGTAAAATAAATGTATGGCCCACATTTTTTACTTAATTCTTTGTATTATTCCCATTAACAACAAATTAACTGCAAAACAGTGAGGTAGTGTAAAATGTCAGAGAAAGCTATGAAAGAATGCACTAATATTTGGAAAATGGTGCAATTATATTATAAAAGGAGCCCAAGATCGAAACATCTTTAGAACCCTATATTAAAGCTGACACTTCATTATGTTTGGCCAGTATGATCTCAACTTGTGTTTTTATACACTCTCAAAAAAGGGGCAAACCCTTAAATTGCAAAATATTAAGCTTTTAATTGTCTCAACAACAAATCATTGGACACAAAAAAATGCTTGTATACTCTTTGATTGTGTGAACTTGAAATGGAAATCAAGTTGTCAAGGAATTTGTTGGGGAATGGTTGTCAGGGAACTAATAAGTTCAGTTCTTCAAAATCTTCTATAATATATTGTCTCCTTTTCTTACAAGATTAATGTTTGATTGGTAATCTGATGCACCGAATGAAGCCCATCATGAGCCCTTAAGTGTTAAAACAAGCTTGTAAATAAACCCAGGAAAAACTACAATACTTTTACTCTTCCTAATGTAAACAAGTCAGAAAAAGAAACAGAAAAGTAAATCATAATGCAGTAGCTGCAGCTATTCTAAAATGTACTAAATCCAAAAGGCAAAGCACTTCACTATCAGCTATTTCAAGAATAGGACAATGCTTTGGCTGTTGCCAGAAAGAAAGAATGTGAAAGGCCTAAAGCCTGATTAAGAAGATGACCACCTCCTGAGATTGACTGTTCTCAAAGGCCATCAAACTCTGCCAGCAGAATTGAAAGCCAGGAAGCTCTGAAAACAGCTCTTTCAAAAAGAGAATGCTGTTTAATGTAGTTTTTGTGTCTAGAAGATGTAATACAAAGTAATTGCTGTGTAAAAACAGCAAGGACAGAATTAAGTTTTTGAATTCAGAATCCTGAAAGTTTAAATTTAGAGTGGTTTAGCAGAATTGTGTGCACTGATGAATGACAATTCAAATTGTATAGTATTGCTCCAGATGTGTCTTCAAAGATCTGGTGAGAGATGCAACAGTGAATGCATCTTTACTACCACTAACCAATTGAGGCAGAGGTGTCAGTGTGTGGGAACCTTTTTAAGCACCTAGTACTGCCAAGCTGCTTCCCAGTGAAAACTGATGAGGAATGTGATAACATGTTCATGTACATTCTCTCAATTGTGAGGTCCACCATGAACAGGTTTGAGAAGTTCATCAGGCTTATGTTTTGGTCTGGCCAAAGTCCAGATTTTAACCATATAGAGAATATTTGGTCTCATATTAAACATAATTGAGGACATCATTTTTAACCTTTTGCCAGAAGCCATTAACACGAAGTAAGAAAACAAGGGCTCTTTTTTCTGTTAAATTACACATTTAAGAACATCAATTTCTTCTTTTTTTTAATTAATTCTTGCTAAATTACCAATAATCTCCTATTTTTACATTGAAATCTTAATATTTTGCAATTTTGGGTTTAACTCATTTTTGGTCAGGAGTGTACATAACACAAGTTGAAGGAACATTTATGTTATTAACCATTATGGCAATATAACTACATAAATATAATTTCCCACCAGATATGAGACTCTGCAGATTTACTATTGCAAATGTTAGACTGTGTTTGGCTAAGTCACAATTGCAACAATCTGTACACTTTTACTCAAACTCAGTCATTCAATAGCGAGAAGACCAGTAACGCCTTCTGAAACAGGGGCAGAAGTGGCGCATCCTCAGTCTGAAGGGGTTACCTTCTATAAGAGCAACTGCATAGTTTCAGCCATACAGATTCATTTGGCCACACTGTTTTGGTCTTCATTGCACATGAGAACTGAATACTGATAAAACTCCCTAAGTGTTATTAACATGGAAGATCATGGGATCACTGGAGCACACAATACTTCTTGTAGTCAGACTCAAAGTCTTCATCCATGCTAGTAGTATCTGCCATCTTTTTGCCATCAGTCTTTGGCAGAAATTGAGAATAATCCACTTCTTGCTGCTCGTAAAACAGAATGTATGCTGAATCCGTGTCAATTTCTTCTGAGTGAACCTCCTGGCAATAAGAGACACACAAAGGCATTTAGCAATTGTATCTTGACATTATTTGATGGTACACAATACATTGTTAAACAATTAGATTTTAGGCTTTGACATATATGCCCCCCCAGATTCTCTGGTCTGATGAGACAAAGACTGAACTTTTTAGATTTATTTTAGAATATTCCCTAATTGTAGTGAGCTGTATATTTTTCAGCATATTGCTATAATAAGTCTGCTACATGATGCTACAATTACTTACTGCTGTCTGAGCCATAAAGGCCGTGTAGTCTAGTCACCAGTAGTTAGCATATTGTTTCTAGCTAACATACAGTATTTAGGATACTTTTTATGCACCAGGCCTCCAAAAGCAAAGTGTAATGGCAAAACAAGTTTACAAAGTGAACGCAATTACAGTAAAATCTTGGTTATCGTGTTCCCTCGTTATAATCCACTTTTTAGTGAAATATTATTCCAGTTAATGTTCAGCCGGGCAGTTTTCATCGGAATGCCCACGTGATTCACTACTAATTTAGCAAACACAAACCACCCACCCACGTGCTCGTCTTTCATTCTGGCTTTTTTTCCTGTTGAGCGAGTATCACCCCACGCGGTTATCCGAACCATTTCCATTTACTATTTGTGTTTTTCAGTGTTTTTTCACTTGTTTCTAGTGTAAGTGATTAGTGTATTTCTTCTATATGCAAAGAGGAGAGTAAAGGTAAGCGTGATGTGAAATTTTTTAAATTTCATTACATTACTTTTGTATTTATTTCTTATTGTTTTCTGCATGTAAAACTATAGTTACCGGTACAAATATTTTGGAGTGTCTTGAATGGATTAATTGCATTTACGTTATTTCTTATCAGTTATTGTTCATTTAATTTATCATCAGGCACCTTAGAACGGATTAATGACAAAAACCACGGTTCCACTGTGTAACAACATACATGTCCATGTGACGCTTAAAATACCTTAAGATTAATTTTTATTTGTCAGTACAAATAAATGGTTGTGTAGTAACTGCCAGAAAATATCACTATACATTTTAAGTGACTTCCCTAGTAGTTTTTAGAGGAACACTGCTTATACCTGTACATCACTGCTTAAATATCAAAGGGGTAGGAAGCCAAGTCAATGTATTCATCGTAGTTATGATTCCCCCTCACGTTTAACTGTATCTATAGTATGAATCACCTAAACCCAGGATAAAGATTTTATTTACTATTTATTTATCTTGCACTTCATTCCACCTCTGCACAGCTACTTGTGCTGAAACACCCATTAAAGGAGTTTAGGTTGTATAGAGCTCAACAAACAAACAAATTCTGCTCTTTTCTTCACTGTTCCTGTCAAACCCCAGATCTTATGGATATAAGTATTAACACTGGTTCATACAAGGTTTTACAGGTGAGTAGATCTTCTAATGATTGTCTAATATGCAAATGCAGGGCTGATTATGGAAGCAAATCTGTCTCATCAGAATTTTAAAAGCCTTTGAATTTATTTAATTGAATTTCTTTGCATCCGTATTGTGCATCTAAATATTTTTTTCCCACATTTAAATTTTGTATATGAATATTTGTTTACCTCTAATACTTCATTGAAAATTCAAAATAAAAAAATTATCCTAAAAAGATTTATCGGAATCATCCGGTATACCAAGGATGAGCAATCGATCCATCTCTCATCATAGCAATTGCCCGTCACTCTAGTGACGAGACTTATTAGCAGTGTCTTTTTCGCCGGCTGAAGTTACTGGAACTGAAAGGGTGCGTTCACAATTCTCTATTTTATGTGCAGATGTGGTTTTTGCAGACTTACAGACACAAGGACGATGGAATTCGAACGTGCTATGTTAAACTCACCACTGTGACTGTAAAGTATAAGACCAAGGCAATAAAATATGTAATTTCTTTAAAAAATACGGTTTTCGGTTTATTTGATGATTACTAATAAATATTTTGGTTTTAGTTTATATTTACTCATTAAATTCAGTGTACATTGCTCTTGGGTGACTTTAAACAAATTAATAATTATAATTATAATAATAACAATAAAACCTGTTTTTATTCTGGCTGAAAGTGATTTACCATTTTAAAAACAACTGGCAACATGGTATGAGCATCACCGTAAATTAATAGGAGGATAAAATTCCAGAGGGTTATTAATGGCTTTAATCACTTTATGCCAGGCTAAAACAGGTTTTTCTTACAGTAAAGGGCTGGTACTCTATAAGAGACATGTAAATTTTCCTGGCACAAAGTGATTAAGGCAGTGAATAAGTAGCCAACTTCAGCCTTGTCACTAGAGCGAAGGGCAATTGCTATGATGAGACAGATGGATTGCTCGATTCCTTGGTATCCCGGATGTTTCTGATGATTTGTTTTTAGGATTATTATTTTTTTTTATTTAGAAATTTCAATTATGTATTAGAGGTAAAAAAAAAATCATACACAAAATTTCAATGTGAAAAAATATTCAGATGCACAATACGAATGCAAAAACATTCAATGAAATAAATTCCAAGGCTTTTAAAAGTCTAATGAGACAGATTTGCTTCCATAGCTGATCCTCCAATTTGTAGCGACAGATTTTACAGTTGTTGTTCCTTTTACATGCATTTCACAAATCTGCAGAATAGCAGTGAACCAGCAGAAGTGGTTAGTATAAATATAAAAGTGTACAAATGCACATTGGGTTAATACATCAAACACAAACATTATATCAAACGATATTTTACCTTGCAGCTGCTGTCGTTGTAACAGTACCATTTCTCATTGGGGTTCTTAGCATAGGTCACGTAATGTCCACCTCCCATTATCCCTGAATGGCACTACAATAAAACATATAATTGAACATTAAATGTTAAATTGAATTTAACATTCTTTTTCCCCTTTTGGTTTGTCTAATTCCCTAGTTGCTTTGTGTTCATAACTGCTATCCCAATTTAAAATGGATAGACACCAATTAATGGCTCTGTACAACTTGAGGTCACCAATCTTGTCTTTTCACAGGAAGACAGCAGATTTTGTCTAATGTCCAACATTAGATTCTGACCTCACATAATCTAGTGGAAAGCCCTCTTAGATGGACAAAGGCTGTTGGTGATATTGTTTTACGAACTAATACCCATGTTTTGAATGTAATGTCTGGGTGTCCACAAATAGTGGCCAATAGTGTACTTTAAAATAATACTTATAACTAGTACTTATAATACTGAATACAATGCTAAAGCTATGTGGATAGTTTTTAATACTGTATGGAAAAGAAAATGGACACATGCGCATGTAAACAAACAACATGCAAGGCAAACAATGTCCAAATGAGTGCTGGAGACGCACAGAGAATTTGTGGGATGCAATAGCAACAAGTTTTGCACTTGTGACTTTATGGAATAGTATGGAATTGTTTCTATAACCAAAATTCCAATGCTGTTGGGACATTGTATAAAACAAAAATAAAAACACAATACAATGATTTGCAAGTCCCTTTTAACTCATATTCAATTGAATACACTACAAAATATTTAATGTTAAAATGGAAAATATTCACTTATTTAGAATTTGATGCAACATGTCCCAAGGGGCAGAAATAGACTGGGAAAGTTGAGAAATTCTAAAAAAACCACCTGTTTGGAACATTCAATAGTTGAACAGGTTCTATGGAAACAGTTGAGGAACACTTCAGAAAACCACTGTCAGTAAACACAGTTCATCACCTCATCTACTAGTACAAGTTAAAACCCTACTATGCAAAGCAAAAGCCCGAATAACCACCGCCGGC
>JAUZSV010320613.1:0-19323 GCA_034780495.1 Parotocinclus cesarpintoi
TTTTACTCATTGTTTTCTTGATTACTGTTAAACGGTCTGTTATTAACTAGTGCAGGTTCTCCATCCTAAAATGATGCAAATCCCAGCATTGCATCTTACTATCAATTGTAAGATACATTCTTATGTTAATTTTTATTTCACGTATTGAATATTTTATACTGTATGCTGAATTGTTGTTGAGCTCCTGTTTGTAGACTTGTGCTGGTGTGGAACAAGAGTTCACTACAAATAGGTAATAGGTAAATAGATACACACCTTTTTTATACGTACAACAGTAAACTTGACACTAGGATTGTACAAAATAATCTGTTATTCTTAAACAAATTTATAAAACTTAAAAGTGACATGTTACACCACTTTTCCATAAGTTCACCCAGTTCCCTGGGGTTGTAATGAATTGTCTGTGACATTGGTCAAAATAACACACATCCGACAGCAGGGCTCCATTTTCACCCTGTCTAATCAGCTCTTTACAGAATGACTGGTGCCTGTTCCTTTAAATCATTGGTTGCCAAACATTTCCTGTTGTCCCCTCTTTTGTAAAATGCAATTAGCTTTTATTGTAAACAATGTATTGTAATTTACACAAAATTGCAACTTTTTATTGAACAGAGTGGCTCGGTGGAAAGCACCCAGGTGGAGTGGCATGGGTTCTTACTGTGTGGAGTTTTCCCTGTGTCTGTGTGGGTTGACTCCTGGTACTTTGGTTTACTCCGACAGTACAAAGACATGCATGCTAGGTTAATTAATTACTCTAAATTGGCATTGAGTGTACATTGTGTGTATATATAGGACTAGTCTTGAGATTAACTTGTGTATGTATATAACCTTGTGTGTGTGTCACTGAGATACCACTGATGCCGACAGCGACGTTAAGGAAGCCAAAAAAAAAAAAGAAGAAAGAAGCCAAATAAATAAACAAACAACATAACATCATTATCGGCAATGACGACAAGCCTTGCTAGCCCAGATGCAGCAAAACAGGCTCGAACCATGATACTACCAGCAGGAGGGATAAGATTGTTAGGCTGGAATGTGTTGTTCTACACAGTATACATAGTGCTTTAAAATCAAACAGTTATATTTTGGTTAACATATCTTCATAACTGTCAAATAGCCTTCTGAATTGTCCATGTACCACATGACTGGCAGCAACCTTCTTTTTGAAGGACTCATGAACATTAACCTTAGCCAGTATGAAAGAGGCTTATTTACTTGAACATTACCTCTAATTTCAACTTCAAAATTATTGCTAATCCTAGACGATCATTAAGAAATATAAGTATAATATTGTAGTCTCATTTGTTTAACATTTTTGTGTGAAAAAATGTTTTAAGCCATATATGCACAGAGATAGAACAATCTACAGGGTTCACAAACTTTCTAGCACAACTGTATTTGCTTGGTTGGTCACATGAGGACAGTGGGTGTCTTCCTAATGTTACTCTTCTAATAAAATTATGTAAAATCCATTTAGGAAATGCAGGTATCCTAATAGGCTCGCATCCAAAACTAGCTGCATTTTTAACACGAAAAAATAATTCCTAAATAGAATTTGGTATGTGCTATTTAGAGCATCAAAAGAGCACTTTGTGTCTTCTCCAGCTCATAATGCCATCAGGCCTTAAGGGTTTTTATGAGTGGTGAGTCACAAGTTATTCTGAACAAAGGTCATTTGCTCAAATTATGGTTTGAATATGGTATGAAGCAAAAGGACCATGAACAGAAGTGGTCAGATCTGCACATTGCACCACTTAGACAACATGAATAGGGGCTAATGATACCCACTCTTTCTAGTTCTAATTCTTCGGTTCTGATTTGAAACTCAAACTGAATATAGTACTCCAAACGGAGCAGACGTTTATGGATTCAGATGGGTAACCATACTGTGGACGCCTTTTGTAACTTTATATACAGGAACCAGACATGTCATACGCCACCTATTTTCACCTGTACCCATAAAGATTTTATCCATGCTACACAAACTTAGACAGACAGATTTGTTTTACACTTTATTCATGGCGGTGGAAACACAAGACACAGGTAATAAAGTTAGTAATGGGAATGTCATGCCACTCTTCTTCGAATCACTGCTCTTCAGGTATATTTCACTCAAAACATTGCTTACAAAGGCCAGTAATGGAATCCACTTGAAGACATAAATAAGATCTTGAAAATAGCATTTATACAGTAAATATTATATCTATAGAACCCAGAACAGCTTTTTTGAGGCATTCTGGAATATTCTCATGAACAGTATTAATACAATTATTAATATTTTTGAATTGATTCACATAATGGCTTGATACGCTGGATAAGGTGAGAACACACAGGTGAAACTAGACGACGACTCGGTCACCAGTAAGTGATGATGGGTTTAAGGCAATTCTTAGACAGTTCCCATCCATTCAGTGGATGTACAAGTGTCCGCTCATGTTCATGAGCCCAACACTTTGTCCTTTCAGCCCCTCCAAACATGCAGGACATCCCTTTTGTTGCACAGCCATTGGACGACTTCAAAGAAAAAACGGAAAAAAAAAAGGAAAGAAAGAAACAAAACAAAAAAAACAGGTATGTGGGTACAGAACTGTGTAGACATGGGTTTTGGTTTGGAACACTAGAAATCCCCTTGCAGAAAATCAATACATGAACCAATAAATGGTATTTTATTCCCTGCATGCCCCAAAAAACACAGGAATGGAATATAGTGAAAAGACAAATTCAACTCGTATCCAGTGTATAACACTAAACCAAAAGGTCCACAAATGCACAGTACTCATTTACATAATGATATGACGACTTCAGGGCGATAGAAAATGCTCTCTGTTGCCCCACTGCATGAAAAAGAATAAATGAACAGGAAATATATTTTCTCCCACAAAAGATACCATGATACTTTACTATTAACAGGCTTTTTTTTTTTTTTAAAGATTATCATACGTTTTTGACTTGTATTGAAACTAAAGATATCTCTTACAATGTTTAGGTCAGCAGTACAAACAATAGCATCACATATTTCTCTTCAAACATGTTACAAAAATCATTTATAACAAACTCATGCATTACTCATTTGTGATTGCATTATCATCATCATTATTATTATTAATAATAATAATAACAATAACAATAATAATAATATATTTGTTATTGTTTTTGATACATTTGCTTATTCTAACAGCTGCTCAAGGGCCACAGTCAGAAAACGTGTGGGTCTAGACATCAAGAACAAGCGTCTAGACATCCCTTTTCGATGCAAGCGCTGATATTATTACTACTGCAACACTTGAACAAAACCATGTTCCTCTGAATGCTTGCCATTCCAGGAATGTACCTGATGTTCAAAACTTCAAAAAAATATCAGCTGTCTCAAAAGTATGTGCCCCTACTGTCACGTGGGTTCTGGTCCACGACGTGGCCTTGCTTTTTTTTTTAACCTGGACTACAGTGCCGCCCAATGGCAGACTAGTGTAACAATCATGTCTCTCCATAACGGTGTCTCTTTCAGTCCAGGCGTGCGAGCGTAACGAGTACAAAACAAGGTCAATAAAAAGCAAAAGAAAAGAAAAACAAATTAGAATAGACATTTACATTTCAATGCAAGCAACATTATAAACGTCGATTCGTGTCAGGAATGGAATAATAATCAGAAAACTCGAAGCAAATGAACTCGACGGTGAAAAGGATGCATGCAGCAAGTGGTCATTCGTAAAGATTGTACGTGTTGCACAACACGTGAGGCAGATGATTGAGACAGAAAATATTCACAGCCTCATGTATTACTGTAAGATCTATTAAGAACATCTCATACGTAAATTACTGACAGTTCACCTTGACAGATGCTTCAGAAGGTCTATGTAACTCTTTCAAGGATGCCAAGAGCTTGGACTGCATTAACAAGGGGTTTAAACGCATTTAGTGAGGCGGGGATGGACCCCAAGTTCATTTTAGGAAGAGGCTTGCTCAGCTTAGTCAAAAGTGGCAGCCCGTTGTTCATAAAGCCAGGCGTTGCACATGCTTTGTTCGTGGTGTGCCGCTAAAATATTAGGCATAACCTGTTCTGAGGAATGTACAGGGTGGGCTGCAAATTATGGCACCAAGAGAAGGTAATCAAAGGAGGATAAACAGCACCTACGCTGCTCACCATTCAAGTGATGAGAAAGAGCTTGATACTTTTTGGTGTTTGAAAACAACACCAAAAACCATAATGTTTTTCACATCTTGTGACACCATATATGACTGCCATTTGGGACTAAGGATGAAAATAAACCAACCTTTATATATATAACACACAAATCAGCCATAACATTAAAACCCCCTCCTTGTTTCTACACTCTTTATCAATTAACCACTTTATCAATGCCACTTGCCATATAGATGCACAGATTGTAGTCCATCTGTTGCTCTGTATACATTCTTAGATCCGTTTCACCATGTTCGCCAGTGATCAAGACCCCACAAAGAAGCGGTTGGGTGGTGAAAAAAATCCCAGTGCTACAGTGATACCAACAAGGTGGTGGCGTGTTAGTTTGTGTTGTGCTGGAACGAGAGGCTCAGACTTGCTTGAGTTTTTAAACAACTGTACCCACACACTGTCCAGTCTATTAGACACACCTTCACTCTTGGCCCATATCCCTATCCCATATCCTGGTAGAGTATTGTACTGTGTAACACTTACTTAGAGAAAATCCAAATAAAATATAGGTCTATGGATTCTGCTGATTGTGTATTCATGTGTATTATCAGTTTCCCATCGTAAAGCTAAACATTCGTAAAGTAGACCATTGTAAAACAGGACTACCTGTAGATGTTATGAATAGGACGGAGATTTGTTGTTGCAGTTTGTCTTAGTCATCGTCTAGTCCTCCATCAATGGTCAAAGGATGCTGCCTATAGGAAGTTGTTAACTAGATAATTTTGGTTGGTGGGCGAGGTGTTTAAAACACTGCTGTGGTGTTTGATCCACTTGTATAAGCATGGCACACACTAACACCACAACAGTGCTGAGTATGCTCCACCACCCAAACAACAGCTGCTGTAATGGTACTGGCCAAGGTAAGGCTAACAAGGAGGCAGTTTTAATGTTGTGACAGACTGGTGTATATATATATATATATAGCAGATCAAAATGAAAACAATGCCATTTTTTTCATATAAAACGCAATGTAAAGTATACAAAAATATAAAATAATTACAGCAGTAGACATGGTGTTAGGGGATAGGTGGTGCCAGGCTATTTGGCTGAACAGTGTAATATTTTAGGGTTATTTAAGGCATCCTCCACTAGATGCAAATCCACTCCGTCCACAATCACGTCTTTCATGCAGCCCATGAAGCCCGTGCTGTAGGCCTTAGGCAGCCGACGGGCCACTGTCAATTCCTCAAGGCCACCTGACAGAGAAAGCAAAGAAAGGAAATAATGGGAATGAGAACACCACTAACACAGATACTAAATATCTAAAGCATATGAAATGTGCTGTATTAAAGAAGTACTGTATAAACCCATCACATAACAAATATGGGAAAGAGTGGTCAATTCTGTAAAATGTTAACCTCTCCGTGACAATATAAAAAACACTTACAGGTTGCCTAGTTGAGACTAATTAAGACTAAGTTAATTTAATATTTTACTCTCAGTGAACATTTATATTGACGTCATTAAACATTAAATATGTCTATTCACCACACAGAACAACATGCTTCATCTAGGAATACTTCAAGTTTCATAAGAGGTATCAACTGACCCATATGTGTACATTGTTGGTTATGATTTTATTTGTTATTTCATGGAATGTTAATTTACAGTTTCTAAGTACTTCTTGCTATATGTCATAGTAAGGTTCCCAAGCCTTTCGCTATACTACATAACAGTGTCTGCCTTATAAATATGTTTCTTTTATTTACATCTTCTGTGTTCTGAACACAGAACACCAGTACAGTACCATTTAGACCAGTGGAGCCCCTTCAAGTATCAAAGAAAAGTACAATTCAATTATTGACTTATTATAGGCATTTTTAGATACATACAGCTCTGGAAAAAATAAGATACCACACCGATTTTTAAAAATCTAAATATCTACATGAATGGCAGCAATTCCAGTTCCAGTATGATGATATCTGATACAGACACACCTCATTGTACTTAATGAGGAACTGATTAGGTGATAATCTGAATCAAATCTTATATAATAATATTTAACGAGGCAAAGTTCAAGACGCATGAAAGCTGCGACCTAAAAATAGATTTCTGCACTTTCCTAAGTTAAAACATTTGCATTGATTTGTTATAAAATGTATAGCTGCGATTTGTGGCAAATACATTTTTTTTTCAATGCTGCAAATAAGTATATTTATTTGACATTTGGAAGTAATTTATAGAATAAAATAAAAAGCAAAATAGATTAACACTTTGCCCTAAGACTGTTATGCATTATCTTCACCACATATGCAAGCAATAATCAGATGCATATAAATGCATGTAAGTACTTATCTTCACTTATCTTTATAGTATTATATAGTCTGCCATTACAAAAGTGAACAGTCATTGCTATAAATATTTTAGATCAAGGACTCATACAATTGACCTTTGTAATAGAGTTTTGTCTTAATTATATCCAGATCAATAAAAGTAATCAGTAAGGCTGTAAACTGATACTTTTTGTTTTCCCATGACCTTCTTCACCGTATAAACTGGTAGCAGGGGGTATCTACAAACTGAAAGGATCTTATATTATCATATGGGTCCAAATGATTTGTACATATTGCTTGCATAGACTTGTACAGATTTCAAATGTACTAATTGTAAGAAAGTGTTACAATGTTTGGAGCAAAAGTGTACTGGCAGGGTTTCTCAGAGGTTTAGGCTGTGGACTAATCAGAAGGTCTGCCAAGAGTTTATCCTCTTGTGTTAGACTGTGGTGTAACAGGAACCATTTCATTCCTCACTCAAAGCATGCCTGTGGAGACTTGAAGCAAAAAGAAGCAGTATTCAGTATTCTAGCCTTTATCGGAGTTGCTAGCCTAGAAAGATTCTGAAGGGTTTGCTCTATGTAGGAAGAGCCAGAGTGCAGCGCAAGTCAAACCAGTAAGAACAAACACTGCTTGGGTTGGGATGCGTTCTAACAGCCTGACCTCAAGACTGTTATTCGTCTCCATGACTTACACATTTCTGCATTTCAGAAACACTGGCATGCATAAAGAAGTGCTTCTTCGTTTTGCACAATAGGCCGTGCAGCTGATCTCACACGGCTGTTCATCCTGCCCCCACCATCTTTAATCGCCTTGTGCACTAAGCACTGGAACGATCGACCAAGCTAATTTCATATGACGTGCAGCTGAATAAGTAAATAAATAATCAGCTATGAAAGAGGGGGTTTTAAGAGGAGGCTCTTGATGTGCAGGTTGCTGGGGTATAATGTATTCTAGCTGCAGGGAAGTCACAGCACCTGTTTCATAGCTCAGCAGCAGGGATAGAGGGCCTTTTAATGCTCATGAAGAATTTTAAACAAAAACCTTCTGCTGGTTTAGTTTTTTTTTCAGTGATTTAATGTTTCCTTTGTTGTCTCCCAATTATCAATCTTTGGCTATGTTCACACTGTAGAAATGGCCCAGAATGTTTAATAGAAAAGTTTTCCTCATTTGTGCTACAAACTTGTCTTTCTCATTGTGGGATGACCAGCAAAAATCACAAGGAATCTAATCTCTAATTATATTCGATATGAGTCACTTTCACATATAGCCTTTGGGTTAGTTATCCGGGTGGCATGGTGGCTCGGTGGGTAGCACCTTTGCTTCACAGCAAGAAGATCCTGGGTACAAAATCCCAGAGAGGAGCAGCATGAGTCCTGTCTGTGTAGAGTTAGGTAAATTAATTACACTAAATTGCCATTGGCTTAAGTGTGTATATATAACTGGTTCTGATGTAACATTGTGTATTTATATAACCATGTGTGTGTCGCTGAAATGGGCACGGATGCTGATAGCGACGTTACATAAACAAATTTTTTTTAGTTAGCCCAGCCACCTAGTCTCTCTCTGTTTACACTCTGCTCTTTATGTCTGTGTCCTGTATTCACCATGTCTATTTGTAATAAAGCACTTGCATTTACATTTCTGGGCATAAGCAATATTAAATATATATCTATAAATGTATGGCAAAGGTAGAAATCAGGAGAATGATGCTGTAGATGAACTGTATCTACTATATTTATGTTAGACACATTGCTTCTTGATACTTACAACGTATCTGTTACGGGATGTGGTGGTTTTTGGTAGGACCCAAGGATGCGCGATAGACAGAATACCACGACGTATAATAATAACGGGGAAATTATATAAAAGAACTTAAAAGGGAACTAAGAGTGGAGTGAAAGGCTTCTGAACACAAAAAACCCAAAAGGATGAAATGGCGCTCTGCTGTGTTGCTAACTGACTGCAAGAGGGCGCCTTAAAGGCACGAGCGCACCGGTGGTTGGCCGCATGCACCGAATGAAGACGACCTGGCACTGAACAGCGCTAAAACCCACACCTAAATAGCAGGAGAAGCAGCTGTTCGTAATCAGGTCATAATTTGGGCACTGGATATAAACTGCCTCACCGATTGCTCTGTAATGGCCACCAGCGAGAACGCTCCGGGGTGAAAGGTAGGAACCCTAACAGTATCCTACTGATCTCCCTGAAGCAGTAGAAAAGTTTTCCTCATTTGTGCTACAAACTTGTCTTTCTCATGGTGGGATGACCAGCAAAAATCATATGGAATCTGACATTTTTATATCCGATATGAGCCACTTTCATATATGATACAAATCTGATTGTGGTGATGTGACATTCAACTTTTACATCAATACAACATGAAATTCATCATAATTTAGCAGGTATTAGAGCACCAGCATATTATAACAGATACCTTTAGAACCCTGTAAATGCAAAAAAAGATTTGATATGTAAATGCACTTAAACATTGTATTGTCTTGTGTGTTCCTGTTTCTGTTTCACATGCTGTACATTGTCTTGCATAGGATGCCATGTAGAAAGGTAGAAATCAGTCCAATTAATGGTATTATTCATTCTGATGCTGTAGATGAAATGATGAAACGAAAACGATGAACGATATTTATGTTAGACACATTGGTTCTTGATACCTACAACATATACAACTGATCTCCCTAAAGCAGTACGGCCCACCACCAGCATCCATTAAGCTAAGGAAATCCTTCAGTTAATCCCTACGATCAATTTCTGCGTAGCTGGGGAAAGACATTTCACATATCACCTTAAATAGGTAATTAAGGCATTTCCTTAAAGATTTGAAAAAAAAAAAAAAATTTCATATATTTTTTTATTTTGCAAAATAAACAAAAAATATAAATGACTAACTATAAGTAGATGACTTTCTTCTTTATGACTTTATTCTGGTAGCTGGTCAGAATTATACGGAGGGGTTATTTGGACCTTCAGTGACAACCACCAAACAACACAAGATTCCAGATCATTGCACGGCCAGCAGGGGTCACTGTTGCGAATACTGGTGGGTAATTCCCAGTCTGTCCCCTATCTCTCAGGCACAACCAATAGTGAATGCATTTTCATGCACTTAACATTCTGACTAGTGCAGAAAATCTGATGTGATTATTAAAAGCATGTATACGCACTCTGTGTCTGCATTTGGATGCTCAACCCAGATGGTAAGCACTGCCAGGACTGTACCCAGGTCACTGTAATGGTGGGCTAGCGAAATAGACAGCTGCGCCACTGAATATGTATTATGAAATTCGAAACAGTATTTAACAGTAAATTAATTCTGACAACCCTAGCAGCAATGAATCTATGGTGAATAATTGATCTACTGTGCATGCAGGTCATTTCAGGGCCACAATCTGTTCAGTGTTGGCTACTGAGAGCATAAAAAGCTAACCTAAACAAACAAAAAATAGCAGTCTTAAAAATCCTGAATTAGTCACTTAATCCTACAGTGTACACAAAGCCTTTAACTCTCACTTAAACTGACTCTGCAAAAGAGAGAAAGTAACTTTCAGTGGATAATGTCTTACCAAAGAAACAGCATGGCACCTCTGGGAACACACTTGAGCATTAAACACTGCTTATTTACCAATGTGCTTCCAGAGCCAGTGGTTCAGTTGAGCAAATTTTTCCTCTTGATAATGTTTTTTGGCAGATTGAAGGCAAAGACAGGTGCATTACTGACAGTGAGAGATAACACTGCCATTGTTTATTCATAATTTTTTTTCAAAAATAAAAAGGCATCTAAGCGCCTTTGATTCAGTTGAAATTGTATAAATACTGAAATGTTTACAAGAAACATTACATCATAAGTTGGATTTACCGTAAATCAAACAGTTTACTATATATTGTACTGTACATATAATAGCATAACGTTCCTTACTCATTTTCAATACTATTGTAACCTTTCCTCGATTGCGACCATTTCCCAATGCTCATCATTACAGTGACTACACGAATCTTGACTTCCTCCACCAAAAACCCAGTGAATGGTTTTTCACTGTCAGTGATAATGGTGGTTATGTTACTAAATGTAAACATTAAGTACATGAAAGTGGCGGGTGTTGTGGAGTTGTCATTGCATTGTACACCAAGAGGTGTGTAACTATGTGAGCATGTGACTATTCAAAACATAAGGAATGAAGTCACTGAAAACAGTCAATTTCATTTATGCTCAAGGGACTTGTACTATGCTGTGTAGCAACATTGTTAGACAAGTAGGTTGCAATTCCAACATAATTGCTTTACTGTAGGTATTCTATTTTGGTAGCGTGGGCAAGACAATAGTCATGTTTTTATCGCTACATTGTAAAATGTTGATTGCTGGTCTATATGTATGAATATATATTTTATTTAAATGAGTGAAATGCAACACTAGGCAAATTTAATTACAGCACTGTTACATGTTTCAGACCGAACCTGTTAAACCTTCTGCATCAGTGGGAAACACATTTTAGATATAAACACAACACTTTTTGCAAGAAAAAAACAAACAATCATTTAATAAAAAAAATCAGTACTATTTTTCTGTGCTGTTAAAGCATACTAAGTAACACACTAAGCAATAGATAATTTTCTAGATACAAAAACTTTGCTGAGTGCATAATTTAAAAAATCTAATGGCTAGAGCTCTGGGATCACAATGTCAATCGGGGATTACATAAAAGAGGCAGAAGCACGTGAAAAAGTCAAAGTCTTCAGAAGATATGTGGCAGGTTCTTCAAGGGGTTTGGAAAAACATACCAGCTGAGTATCTTCAAAAACTGCACTCTAGTGTACCTAAGAGATTTGATGCTGTTTTGAAAGCTAAGGGTGTTCACTCCAAATACTGATTTGGTTTAGGTTTCTTCTGTTGGTCAAGTTTATCTTTGTAAAAGAATTTTAAACATATGTCTAACATATATGTTTTCCCACTGATACACAAATGAAGAAGATCACCAATTCTGTACACTTGTACACTTATAAAACATGTGCACTGTAGTGTAGATAGTGTACATCAATCAGTTTGTGTACACAAAACCTTTGTGTACTTTGTAAGCCCCAATTCACCACCACAGAGCAAATACAATTTACACTTTCATTTGAAGCGTTTAAAAACAGCACCAGCCTTGCTGTGTCGGTTCCACTTGAACCAGCAAAACCCTCACTAACACATCACTACCATGTCAGTATCACAGCAGTTCAGAGCATGATTCACTACACAAATAGTACCTGCACTGTGGTGGTCCTGACCATTAAAAAACAAGGTGAAAAGGAGCTTAGAAAGTATTGATAATTATTGTGAACAGTGTACAATATGTACATGCAGCAGTGCGCTCACATAATTATATATAAATTCTTTTTAGCCCACTGTGCCTAATAAAGGGGCTATAACTAATGCAAAAGACTAATAAAAATAAAATGAGGAAATACATTGTTTAAAATGGGCATTTTAAAATGTGACGGCTTAAAATTCATTTCATATTATTTCCAATTATTCTTTAAATTAAAAAGCGCATTTACATTTAAATTAATCCACACCATTCTAATAAATACCTTTTCAGCCTTTAGCCTCCCTGAAATAGATAATGCAAATGAATGAACTAGTTTTTCAGTCACAAAGCTGATACAGTAACTTTATATGATAGATGAGAACTGAATCTCAGTTTTAATCAAAGGTTTAATCACAAATGTATTTATTTATCCACTCGGTGAAATAAGTAAGATTTTTTTACATTTATCCATAGTTTTTCGGATTATATATGTATATATTTTATTTGGGATCAATAGAGTATCTGTCTGTCTGTCTGTCTATCTATTTATCTATCTATATATCCATCCATCCATCAATCCATCCATTTATCACTATATTTCCCTAAACAAGGAGGTTTCCTGTTATTTTTTCATTCATCATTATTACTTGTATGAGCTGTCTGTTCTGCTGATAAAAGTAAAATACCATGCTTTAAATGACCACAGCTAAACTCTATCGAACATATCTGGCTCATATACAATTTGTTTAATCAAATCAGTATCAGTGGCAATCTGATCTGATCACATCACTAGTATTTAACACTGTAAATCTCCAACGAGATATGACGTATGCCATAGTAAACAGATGGACAGGGGTAAAGAGATGTGCAGGACTGATTAGAACAGAAGCATGTGGTTTGATATAGAGGTCTTACCCAGCCAAAGGGCACCGTCTGTGTCTAGCTGAGTAGCTGCCAGAGGTGAAGAGCCAGTCACTGCCGCCTCATTTCCTACTTGCAGAGAGCCATCTCTCAGTGCTCTGGTCAGAGAGAGAAACAGAAGGCCACACATGATACCATTCCATCTAACTCATAAAATTTCTTTTACAGAACATGCTCAAAATATGAAACACACTAAGGGCTACTTCATACCTGCTGGCTTTAATGCGAATCCAGCGATTGGTGTTAACACGCACAGAAGATCGCAGGACAACTGGTTTGGAGCCGAGGTCGTAGGTCATCTGGACCCGTCCATCCACGATGGCGAGGGCAATGTAGTCGGAGCGTTCCACGCCTTTCCCGCTCCACAGTATGAGGCCATGAGTGGCCTCGGTTTTGATGCTCAGCTCAAACTTGTTCACCAGCAAAGCTTTCTCACTACACAGGAGGGCACAATAATGGATGGATCTGAGTTTTGTAAATTGTTAATATTTAAAATATTGAAAAGTAAATATTGGAATGGATAATTGCCAGAATTACACTAATTGTATACTTATTTAATCATAAGTATTACCTCTATAAAGTAATTGTTTAAATAAGTGAGTTAATATATGCTGTGTGGTTTTACAGAACTGTGTCGCCCAGTAGTTCATTTAGATAAGCTTGTAAAACCATCAAACATGAATTTTATCAGCATTCCCTTTGGCCCCTGTTTAGTTTTTTTAGTCTGCTTGATCCAAAATGTTACCCTTAACAGATACCAAATACACTTTCTTAGTTTATCTGGAACACCTAGTTTAACATCTGGTACATATATGCAAAATAGGTTAGCTCCTTCAGCCTTATCCTATAGTGGAATGGTACCCCCACAATCCCACCACGTACATCATTACTTGGGTGGTGGATTATTCTCAGGACAGCCTTGAAACAGTTTCAGTGGCCTAGAGTCACTGCTGACAACAGCTCAGAAAGATGAGTGAATGGCTTGTCTCTTACTGTGTAACCAGAGTAAAGGCTGTACAAACAACAGAGTGTAGTTCCAATATCATTCCACAAGTAAGTGGATAAGTTTACTCTTTGTACAATGTACAGAAGTTGTACATTGATAAATGAAGCAGAAGAGTGACTAAACAGAGAAACATATAAGTACATTCAGTGACTGTATAGATATAAAGTGCATAAATATGGTATGGACTAATAAAACAATCAGTTTGTGCATATAAAGGTAGCTTTCCTGAAGAACTCTTATTGTTTCACATTAAGGTTTTCTTATTGTTCACATTTAAAGCTCCGTTATCGCCTGGCTGAAGATGCAGAAGCTTCAGTGGCTATACTCAGAGAGCAAGCCATACAGGCATTAAGTGAGGGGTAAGGGCCGCTGTTGTAGAGCCAGGGGAAGATTCCCTTGGGGGACATCAACCTGGGTCGCTGTGATTGTGGGCTGGTGTATTATCTTAGACATAAATATGCAATTTTTTAATATAGCAGATCTGACTCTAAACCATTTTTAGGCAGCGCTAATAACGAAGGGTTATCTACAATTTGGATACTGGATCTTCCTACAAATTTATCAACATTGTGCATATAACCTAACATCGGAAGGTAAATCATGTATTATGTGAAAACCTGATGCTTGAACCTTGATAAAGTCCTTTTAAAGTCTACCTGATACGGTAGAATCTGATAAGGCACACATGTTGTTTACACATGAGATGGCAAGGTAGTGAGCGAGTGTGTAGGAGAAGAGAGAAGATCTGGCAACTGAAATCAGAACTGATATCCTTAGGGGTCTTCACGGTTCATCAGTAAACTAGGGCACACTATAGGAGGGGGACCCTCGAGCATGAACATGAGAGGGAAGGAGATATGGCTGGTGACACACTTTAGGGTAGCGACAACTACACTTCATCCTGTGCTGTTACACTTCATCCTGTGTTGCTCCCCTGAGCTAGTGAATCTTTTCCAGAGGAGTGAGAAGGAAGGATGTTCATATTAGCTGCTCTCTGATCTGTGTTTTTGATCTCTGCTCTGATTTCAGCACTCTCTATGGAGGAGGAGATGAAGAATAACCTCCTCCCATCCTCCGGGACAACTGTTTCAACCTCAAAGCTGTAGGCATGAGGTGCTGTTCTGGTCATCAGAGATGTGTTCATCACGACATGCATACCTCACACTCCCACCTCACACTTGCATGGTGCCCTTCTTCCCTGTAAGGGAAGCTGCTATTTTTTTAGAACAACAGTTCTTTTGTTTTCTAGTTTATGGTACCAAGAGAGTCATTACTGTTAGAATAAACATGTATGAGTCAAACAGTGTGAATGTGTGCGGATTTTTAAACAGATAACCCAAGCAGAGGTAGAACAGTTGATAAAAAAAAGAATACAAACAACACACAAGACAAAACACGACAGAAAATGAGACAACGCAACAGAAAATAGGCTTGCAAACACAACAAAGAGAGAAAGATAACAAAGGGACACAGCAGCAGAGAGAGCAGGTGGTGAGAAGGCATGAATCTTCACACCACACAGGAGAGATGAGTTCTCTCTGCTGTTGTAGCACGCTTCACCAAACTGTGAGATCACTGTTTGTTTGCTGATGGCTACTGTTCCTTAAAGATGGAAGTCCTAAGCTTTGGATAAATCAGCTCTAAGAGATTTTAACCTGGGAAACTTAACCTGGCTGAGAAGAAAAAAGTCCAGAGTCAACCAGTACATGTTGTTGTCTTATTTCACGGAGCATGCTGTGTGTGCCCTGAGGCTTAGTACCAGCTTAAACCATGAAGTAGAGGAATGACTGAGAAACCAGGCTTTGCCTTTCCATCTCCCCTCAAATGCTTCTCTCATCTACTGCACCACTGCCTGTGTGTATCACTATGTAGTGGCGCCCACTGCAAGAAAAGCTTTTACATTTAGAAAAAAAATCCCATTTTCTTAATTAAAAGACAAACTTTCCTGATGCGAATCGTATTAGGCAAAGACATGTTAAAATTAAGTCCTGTTATAATTGGGTGTAATTGAATTCCTCCCTAATGAGACACATTCAATGTGCTGACTGGACTTTTTCTGTCAGATTTACCCACCACAGGGCTGGCAGTCAGAGCTCAGATTTCTCTTCCTCACTAAGGACCATGGAGTCAATAAAAATTGACCTAAATAATCTTTGATGGAGTGACTGCTTTTTATAGTACACAGGCTACTAAAATGAGCCAAGCCCATTCCGTTAACAGATTTGACTTAAAGAGGAGCTTGTGCAATGACGGGATGTTTATTTATCATTATACCTCATATACTGAACTCAAGTGATGTGTGCAGACCACCCATAGGGGGCAGTGTCTTACTCAGTTCACTAGAACAGTGCCAGTCACCAGGATAAAAGTAGGTGTGTAATTTCTTCTTCCAATAATGACAGGAATCTTTGCTCAATTTGTTTAAAAGCTGTGACCTTCAGCCCATGTGTAGGTAAGAGAAGGAAGCATGCCAGGACATGCAGGGCAAACATGGGGACTCACCTCTGAACTGATGGGTTCTTCAGGAATTCAGGGCTTAATGGAACAGGGGAGAAAATCAAGGGCATGCAATAAGCTCAAGACGGCCAAAGGAACAACCTATGACTAGACCCTTGCTGGCACGGGTGGGTTTGTGCTCTTGATATAAACTGAATTCTACATAACCTATGGTACCTATAGTGGTTCTTGAGAGTTTGTGATCCCTTTATTATTTTCAATATTTCGACATAAATACGACCTAATGCATGACATAACTTCGACACAAGTTGTAAAAGCAGATGAAAGTACCTGATTAAAGAAATGAAAAAAGAACTTGCCCATATAACCAGTATCAGACCTAGCCACCTTGTGCAGTAATAACTACAACTAGGCATTTACATTAAATGTTTTGACATGGTTTTGTAATGTTAATTAATTTTCCTTAACAAATAAATATGCAAGCATAATGTTCGTTTATCTTTTGTTTAATTGGGTTCTCTTTATCTACCTCTGGAAATACAATCATGTTTTATGTAGAAACATAGAAATTTCTAAAGGGTTCACTAAGTTTCAATGTCCACTGTATGCACTTTCAAAGCAGTACTACTATAATAATAACTATAATGCACTGTGAGTTGCCATTAAAAGACTAACACTCGACTGTTACTGCAACAAAACTGGAATAGTATCTGAATTTTTACACAAATTAATAATTGTCATCAGCAAACATGACATCCCATCCATTAACATTAAGTTGGTGAGATAAGAAAATCGTTCCATAAAGCATTTGGGTGTTTAATACAGAAATAGAACAACTTCATGAATGCATTTTGTTTCATTATGGTGATACATAAAACTATGGTCGAATCTCCCTTTTTACAAAAATGAACCAGAAGTCCTAATGAACCAGAGAACGTGAACTGAGGTGAGTGAGTGAATAAATGAGCAAGTGATAAAAGCGAGGGAATGATTTATAAATCCAATATCAAGCTTCCTCAAGCAAAGCCAATCAAAAACAAAGTACTCCATCAAGAAAGCAGTGGGGTCAAACACCCAATTATGAAAAGTCAGTGGCAGAGAGTTGGTCACTGAAATCATAGGGAATTGAGAAATTGATCCAAGGTTACAGAGCAAATAAGAGGGAATGAAAACAAATGGGCCGTCTAGTGAATGTAAAGAGCAATATTACTATATTTCAGACTGCTACAGTTTCAATGTGTCAAAGACTTCTGGAAATGCATTAATATTTGTGGCATTTGCGAAGGAAGTGACACTCATTACATCTCAGGCCAGCGTAACAGCCACTCGAGAGGTTCATGTGCTTATCTTGTATTGATGTTGGAGGTGACTCACTCGCATCATATCACTCTTTCAACACCTCAACTAAAAGAGTTATTTCTTGAAAGAAAAACCATTGATTGTTAAGGCACTTCTTTTTTTACTAGATACACACTAATAAGAAATCAAGAATGCTATTTCAAGGAATACTAATTCATCTATTATTCGATCATTTTTATACCTGCTTCATCCAACTCGGTGCCAAAAGAAGCTGGGGCCTAACCAGCAGCAAACTTAGCAAGGCGAGAGCCAGTCCGGAGCAGGGCACATGCTCAGACACACTCACAGACACTTGGCATCAATGACTGACCTAACAAATATCTGTGGAATGTGGAAAGAAACTGGAGTACCGGAGGAAACCCACACAGCTATGGGGAAAACATACAAACTCCATACAAGCAAAGTCCAGGCATGGAATCTGGGGATCTCTAAAGCTGTGGGGTGACAGCACTAATCACTGTGCCACCATGCCACCCCTACTTAGTAAACTACTTAGCAGAATTCTAAATAAATCAAGCTGCCATAGTTAAAACCAGGGAACCGTGCAGTCACTTTTCCTGTTAATTACATTCAGAAAGTCACAAATAATGCAAAGCAAACACTACCTAAATGAATGCTATTAAAGCTTGAACGTTCACTAATGGACCAGCTCAAGCTAGCCTGAAAATGCCTTTGCGTAAATGATATAAAGTAGTTGGAAGAGTTCTGAGGGAGTGAAAAACACAAAGTATGCATCAAAGTAGCTGTTAAATTGGGCTTCATTCAGATTCACATAACAGTTAACCGCATTCACCACAGATTTGTGGTTGCTCTAATCCAGTTTTGCATGCTTTTCATAGAGAGAAGTGTCTTTGCTTAACACAATGCTCATCATGCATGCTATACATGCTTCCCTATAATGAATGCACCTGATGAGAAAGCAAACACCTGATTAAAAAGTTTATACAAAAAAAAAAACTATACAAAACATGAATATTAAATAGATGAGTCCTGATTTTGTCATAAATGTTTATTTTCGATGAGCTTAATGGGCAAGAACAAATAAATCAAATATATTTTTATTGACGCTGGGGAAGTGTATGTCAGTGTTAATTACTAGAATGTATTTACTATTGGGTTAGTGTCCTGGGATACACCTTGACTACTTACTCAGGGATCTCATTGGTCAGTTGGCTAGGGTACAAAGAGAAGACAACAAGGAACATTCATATGAGACAGAAAGACCAGTTGACCACAGGCCAGAGTATAGTGCTGAGACAGAAGTGTATTTTACGGAATGTGGATAGCCATGACCCAATACAGTGGAGACTGAAAAGCAATAATGTAATGCTACTGCATTACTGAATGTAATAATTATTCTTTACCAAAGCACAATACAAAATTTACTGTTTTTTGTAAAGAGTTAAGGTATAAGGGTATATATTATATATAGGGTATTCAGGTATAGATCCATAATGGATTTCATTGAACAACTAAGCTTTATACTTCTTATTAAATGCAGATCAATGAATGCTTGATAAATGAACAAAAAGTCCCTAGGTGAGAATTCATTCATTTAAACAAAGCCATGTGCATTAATTGCATCCCTATAAATTTCTAGAATCAAATTATAACTGAAGCATTTTTTTCATTCATATGGTACAAAGAAGATCAGAGAATTAATGAACTTTGACCAGCAATCCATTACAATAACATTATTTAGCAGACACCCTTATCCAGAGTGACTTACAATTAATATAGTCTTACAATCCAAGCAATTGTGGGTTAAGGGCCTTGCTCAGGGACCCAACTGTGGCAGAGGTGGGATTTGAA
>JAUZSV010320614.1:0-11675 GCA_034780495.1 Parotocinclus cesarpintoi
CTTTAACATCCATGCAATGTTCTTCATATTCGTACTCAATCCTAAGCATTCCAGTGTGTATGTATTTCCATCACAATGGCCACAAATTGTCTTAAAGCATATTAGAGGACATCAGAGGACTTACTGTTGCCTCTGCCACACCAATTACAGTAATTCATTGTAGTCTAACCCCATGAGGTTGCACCAGTGCATTTCACAGCAGCATATTAAATCTCTTGAGGATTTGATTAACTTGAGACATCTTTCAGCAAACAGCTTGTTTCTCCAATTGTTCCCAATACACCAAAAATGCACGCTTGACTCCCATTGTTGGCACTCTCCTGTTTAGCACAGACTTTGGCGAGTCGTGCTTCAATGCCCTTGTCATGGCAAATTTCACCCCACGTCATGAATGTTGGCGCGCTCCACAGTACCATCGTGGCTGGAAAATCTAGCAATTTGCATTGGCCTTAAAAGTTCAGATAATTTTTTATAACAAAGCTTCCTTTATTTAAAATGTATTTTAAAATGTGTATCTATATATTTTAGACTAGTGGTACTGTGCAGTGTGATTTTTTAAATGACTTTCAGTCATCAAATTTAATTGAAAGCTTTATGTGAAGTGTCTGCATTGCACTTAGTATTCTTGTATTTATTGTTGACATTGTTTGTGAATGTAAGGAAGTCCCTCAAAGTCCTTACAGATAATTTGTCTATAACGAAGAGAGACTACATTCTTCTGCACCTTTTTATTAGTGGATCAGCACAAAACTTTATCATTATAAATCACTATGTTTACACTCATCGGCTATACTATTAGCTACACCTTTTTGTTTCTACTGTCATTGTCCATATTGGTTCCACTTACCATGTAGATTCACTAGTTTCTAGATTGTAGTTCTGCAGTTTCAGACTGTAGTCCGTCTGTTTCTTAAAATACTTAGTCCCCTTTTTCTATAACAGATAAGCTACTGTCTTTGACTTTACATTTACAAGGTGGAGGGATATGCAGGAAGTATTTTGTACAGTGCACAGTAAATGAGGACAAGCGTTTAAAAACTCCAGCAGCACTGCTGTCTGATCCACTTACAACAGCAAAACACAAATTAACACACTACTACCACATTAGTGTCACTGCAGTGCTGAGAATGATCCATCACCAAATGGGACTTGTGTACATGCTTTTGTGTCCTGCTTGGCACCTAAAATGGACAAGGAGTTGTACCTAATGAAGTGATCTTAAGTGTATATATTTAATGAAATCCTCTAATAGCTCTAATTCATACAGACTGATTTAGAGTGATTCAGTTTTCAATATTTTACGTTGGAAATCCAATAACACACACAAATACACATTCAACAGAAACTGCTTTCTGTCTTTTGCATATGCTGGGCATCAAATAATTTGAGAAATAAAGTTTGAGGACAAGTTTGTTGAACTTTCAGATGCAAATTTGTGTCCTCGACCAATAGTGCTGTTGCTGTGGATGGGACAGGGCTTGGTAGTACTGTAGATCCAATATGGAGGAAATTCCAATTGTAGCTGTTTGTGTCAGCACGAAATTTTATATAACATGTACAGATTTCTCAAGCTGATAGTATGATGAAACCACAACTTTTTTCTGTTTCGTAGCCCTCCTTCTCCTTCAGCAGAAAACTAGTAGCACTGCTCTCTAGGGCTTCTTTTTTCTCACTACAGTATTGCTAGCCATGACTAGGCTAACTGCATTAAAATAGATGGCTTCACCAATCTTCCGGCCCTGCCTTGGTCTCGCCTATTTGGCAGAACCACATGAACTGCAGTTGTCACGGCTTTACTCATTGCAAATGATCCAATTTACATTTCACAGCAGGAAGAGGCTAGAACTGATGATAGAAATGCAGTCATTCATGATTTGTTTGTGTATTCACATCCTACAGATGTCAATTCAGTGAAGTACTTAAGTATTAAACTTCCCTTTACGTTTTATTGTATATTGAATTAACTATCAATATATACTTTTTAGACAATTATTGTAGACCTTACATTTAGATATTGACATGCAGGTACACATTTTTTTCACGTACTTGCCAGACTTTTTTGATTGCTTGTTTCGCGGATTCTGCCCTCCAATGGAGAGCCAACCGTTTTCTTCTGTTCATTTTATTTTTTTCCAGATTCACTTTAATTTAATTGTAGGTTAAATACATTTAATTTTTAAAATACAATTATTTTTATTTCTTCCTCCTTCCTTGTATTGATTCCATACATAGTCCTCGAGAAATTGAAAAGTGTTGAAAAATAAAGAAATATTTTTAATATATTTAAAGTTTTTTCCTCCCTCCTCAGTAGATTCTTACGTAGAGACATTCGAAAAACAAGCAATAGAAAACGTCTGGCCTAAACATCAGCACAGGGTACAAGTCAGGAAACAACCCTAGACATGCCATCAGTCTATGTGCAAACACATATCTGGAATACCAGCTAATACATGCAACAGACACGGGTAAAACTTCGCACAGGTTGTGGCCCGGACTTGAGGCCTTTAGAGCTCATTGTAAGCTCATTGGAAAATATCTTTTAATTTAGACTTTCAGATACTATTTACTTGGGTCGGGCAGCGGTCCAGTGGTTCAGGTGTGGCTGCACCTTCCAGACATTTCGAGAGACGGGTGGCATATCCCCTAGAGTTGCAACATTGACCCCTGCTGGCCATGTGATAAACTGGCATCCCATTCAGCACACATTTATGCTTGCATTCTGAGGGATAGGTATTGGAATAGGTGTTGGACCACCTTTGAAACACTGACCTGACCAGGGAAGGTGGGAGAGAAAATGCTGAGAAAATGCTATTTATTTCTTATGCAAATATAATTGTTACAATGCCTGTCTTTGGTTTCAGTCCCTGCTGAAAGGCAGTACATGTGAGAAGCTAAAAACATGACTCAGCTATTAAATATCTGTCCATGTAAGAATAGAATTTGCACAGTCGTTTTATGAAGTGTGCATATTCAGGGAGGTTGACATGGCAGTGTGACTGTAATTACTCAGTTTTTCCCCAAGGCCTGTGATACTGCATAGAAAAATGTTCTAAATAATAGATCAGCTGTTAGCAGTCAGGCACCCAAAAGCTGGCACTTGAAGCTCTGGAGTATTCGAGCCATCTGTCAGCATGCTAGATTCCTATATGTTGTTTCCCCAGTCCAAGAGATGCCTTTGCCTTCTCAAAAAGCAACTGTGTTTACCTGTGACGAAGTGACTTGCCAGGGTTCGAGCAGGATCTCTGATGCTTGACTGTGATTTACATCAGTTGTAAAACTTACCCTGAGGCTTACTCAAGGGGTAGCACAAACACTAAGGAATTGGGTCCTTTGCCTCCGAGCAATGTGAATCACCATGCTGGTTGCGTTTGAATGAAACAAAAGAGTGGATCTCAGTGGCGTGCAAAAGCGACTTTGCATACTGAAAGTCAGTGTAACACAGAAAGGTTCGATTGCATTTCTCTGTTGTTGATACAGTAGTGACTCTGTAGTTGCATTTCTCATGACACCTATAGCATCCTGAGCACCAGTCAGGGCAACCTTGCTCACTAATTGCACATAAATAAACCATAAACAAGTGATACCCTTTATAGAGGTTGTTGCATCTTTATTTGTTGTCAAATCCTTGACAGAACAAGAACCAATTACAGTAAGAAAGGGGGACTCTTTTGTTTATTCACTTGCACCACCTAATGAGCCATTGAAGCAATTCCAGCTATAATACCGGCTCAGAGCTGTGGAATTTAACAGCATGTTGCTTTATACCCAACACAACTATATTTGTTGTCTTACAAGGGGCCATAGCAAGGCCTGTTGTCTTTTTACTTTAGAAAAAAAAAAAAGAAACAGAAAATCAACTTTTTGTGTGGTGAGTATTAGCCCTTACCCTTCCAGTTTTGTACCCGTCAGGGGATGTGAAGAGAATTCTGGTAAACATGTTAAGACAAATGTGTTTCTTTATTGAAGTCTCTCCCAAAATGCCTTCATGTGGCACAGGTACATCTGTCAAATCTTTCAAACCTCCCTTGTGCCCCTGTTGTTACCATGTCAGAAAATTAAACAAGAACGCCTTGAAGCTCATCGTATCTTTTTTCCAGGGTCCTCCTCTGTAACTCAATCTTCAACCGAACAATTCTGATGCGACAGGAAAACAGTCAGATAGTAGAGATATCAACATGTGCAAACACACAGTCCCATGTAAAATGATAAGGGAAGGCGAAGCCAGATTTGTGTTTCTGTCGCCGATGTTATGCCCGTCTTTAGAAATCTACCCTATTATGTATTTACAGAAATGTGATCTCGTGCTGAGATGCAGGCTTCTAGGCTGTGACTCTGAATACTGAGCATGTGTTTCAGAGAAATTTGGTATGCTGCTCAGGCGAAAAAGGGGGAATTGTGCAAGGAGACATGGCAAAGCTAATCCCAGAGTCTGGATATTAAACTGTTCGAAAGCGTCAAGTCAAATTGCTGTAAAAACAAGGCACAAGGCACACATCATTTTTCAGACCGACAGTAGATGTTTCCATAGGTCCTGTGCACAAGGCTAATTTACTCTTGTTTCTTGCATATGGCTAAGGTCATCTATTTGCACCCAGGAGATATAAACATTGGCCACACAACTGTACAATAAATGTACAATAAATGTAGTCCATATATGTTTCTAATGGCAGTTTGGCTGTTTTTGGCTGGCTGTGCATGCCTCGTAGATAGACATTTAGCCCTGAGCTCCCAGCTTGTTAACAATAATGCAATAGAGGGCAACACCTGGCTAGCCAGGGCACTTAGAGGAGAAAAAAAACAGGCTGAAAATAGAATAAAACTTTTTTTCAGTGAATGTATGTTTTACAGATAAACAGATAAATTATATTATAACCATGTTTATTTATATACTTATTGTGCTATTCTGCTGTCACATAGTGGCTAGTTTTAGCACAAAAAAATAGCCATCTAACTGTGATAATTTATAATAAAAAACATTGTGTTGCTGCATGTTAAATGCAAACACTAATACATAATTTATATATTCACATTTCTTTAGTTGTCCAAATAAGTCCCCTTATAAATACACCAATTACCTGTTAAATGTTAACCCTAGTTTAAATAAATATAGTTAGTTTCTTAAAAAATGTACATCATTTTTGTCTAGTAACATAGCTCATGATATATTTAGTATAAATTAATTTGGATTTATAGACACAGCATTACACAGAAAGTAAAAATATAAGATCAACAGATGAAATCCCATTCTCAATACATGCTAAAGTGTATTAGGCAAATAGGGAGAATTCACTGAAGCTTAAGCTTCTGTATTGAGCATTTCTTGCCCCTAGGTATGGGTCAGGGGCTGGTTCCTGGAGAGAGGACTACAACCTGGTGCAGGCTCCCTGCTGGGCTCCTGTTCTCAAGCTCAGAACTCTGTTCCCAAGACCCCCACCCACCCAAAGCCATGTCTTTGCGTCTTTTTTGCCTTGAGCAGCATGGGGTTTGGTCGCAGTGGGCTGCTAATTGAGTATGGTTCTCCTCTGTAAAGGCCAGCACAACATGCTTTTGCAGCTGACTGGGCAGGAATGAGCAGTTAGGAATAAAGCCGCTGGGTCATCCTTAGTGTCTGCATTCAGATGGGCTGAATTTCGTTTGGAACTCACTTTATCACTGAGCTCCTCCCTGCTGCCGATGTGAATGGAGCAAATGGGGTTTAGAAAGGTTAGTGCAGTTTTTAGTTTTTTTTTTTCTCACAGGAGACACTTTGAGATTAAAATATTGGAAATACAAAGGATAAGTTGAAATAGCCAGCAAAGAGTTTCACTAAAGAGGAACCTGCAGAGTCCATGCGGGAAAATTACTTTTCCGGCTTTACCTGAATTTTCTCCGTCTCTAGAGATTGGAGCTCTTTAGAACTGAAGTGCAGTTAAGCCAGCAGGGCTGCAACAGCAGTCCACGCATCTGATGGCATTCCCGCAGCTGTTACATGATCACCTTTTGTGTCTTTATTTTTCAGTCTCTTTTGAGGTTACCATGGCAATAGCAAAACGACAATCAGCCATCTGTGCATTTCATCATTACATTATCTTCAGGTCCTGTGAGGGTATGCAAGCTATGTCATGCATGTAAATCAGATAAGAAGAGGCAGCACCATGGCTGCAACATTTACCACAACCCTGTAGTAATTACCTGCTAATTGTGGTGTCAGTCATATTAGCTCTCTAACAGCTTATTCTTTTATTTATCTAAATGCATGGTCGTACAAAACTGACTTCATACAGTCCAAGTGTAAGTGTCCATCTGCTGTTCCTAGCCAGAATTAGCCATTTATTTCTGCAAATATTTACAGTTTGCTTAGAAGTCATAAATGTGAGTAAAATGGGTTCCAAATAGTCTAGAAATTGATATTGCACTGCACATGTAAGTACTCAAACCAATAGACATTAGACATGTAAAGTACTACATGTGCCTAATTTCTGTTTAGTGATTTAAATATCTGGCAGCATTTGACAATTCCTAAACTCTAGCGGTCAATCACCTGGCTTAAACTAGTGTGAATTGGTACACTTAAAGGAAGCATTCTCAGCATTTTCCTTTTTGTAGCAATTTCTCTCAAAGGCTTATACCTGCCACAGCTTTTCTCCCAAAATATCTGTGTTTCGTTCTCATGTGTTATAGTTGTAACAGTTTGATGAATGTGAAAGTTATCCTGTTTTTTCCTAGGCTTGCTCAGCTTCAAACTAGCCTTTCTGCATCATTCCCCATGTCGCTCTTTTCCCTTCTCTCCTAATGGTGAGAAACCGTGCTTGCCTAGTGAGGAGAGCTGAGAGCAGAAGTACTGAAATCAGACCCCAGGCTTTGAATTAGTCTCAGGAGAAGCAGTTTTTCGTGCATGCTTCACTGTGTGTAGCATCTGGCAGCCAAGAAGTGTACTTTTAAAAGAGTTACTTTCGTCATCATTTGTGTAGACAAACACTGTTAAGTTGGTGTATGTTGGTCCTCGTTCTAGCTGCAGGGGCTCCAGCAGTAGATGGCTTTTAATGATCTGTCTAGATGGTGACAGTCTTTTGATTAATTCTCCACCAAATTTTACAACTCAGTGGTTTGATCGGGTGTGTGGGGCATGTCTATGCTCGTCAGGTGTTGTCAGAATTGGAATAGGTTGCTATTTTTTAAAGCTTGAAATCGATATGCTGTAGTTATAGCCAATGTAACTTTCTCCTGTCACTGGTTTTATGTATTTTTTCAGATCTTTTTTTAGCCACAGTACAGACCTCTCGTTATTCATATTTAACTCACTTGTAATTCACCTTAAAAACATTAAATGCATCAGATTTAAGGTAGCTTTGTAACTCTAGTGAGGAAACATAGTGGTTGGTATAGACGCAAATGCCGTGTACAGGGACAGTCATGTGGTTGAGTTGTGTTGAGTGAAATTAACATAGCTTATGTCACTTCCACATAAGCAGAAAAGACCCAGGACAAGGACCACACTGGATACTTGAATGTTTTCTTACTAGTAGTAAACCATGTAATGAACATTGTGCCTAATTTAGTCCAACTTATTACTATGTCTATGATACGTATGTTATTATTACTAGGTCACCCCAGCCCATACATATACACAAACAACCATTAGTACTTATTCTACTTTCACAAGCACATTTATACAACCGAAAATGGACACGCATTGTAAACTAGGACATGTTTATGGAATCAGATTAGTAGCCATGCTATATAACTATCCATGACTATACCAACATAAAGCTGCTATAGAGCAAAGTGTGAAAGTACTATTGAGGGGATATCTACTGGGATATGCCAAACCAGCTAAGTTACCTCTGAATGCTTGACCCCACTGCTCATTAATTATTTATATACACAGATCAATCCTGCACTGATATTGATGGGTTTATATTAGCCAATGCTTAACTAACGCTGCCTTCTAAAGCAACACGGTTTTCCATGGAGAGTGACTCCAGACCACTTTAATGGGTCTTTGACGCCTGTGGATATTGAACAGAAAAGAGGAGCTGCTGATATTTTTTTCTTGCTGCATTGCCATGTGGAGGTAGGAGGCAATCAGGAATACTAAAGAGCTGAGGTTTCTCAACAAACTTGATGGCTTTCATTAATGCTGTTCTTCTCAACTATTTTTAAACTGGTTCTGAAACTTTGACATGTGCTGTGTTTTTTCTGAGCTGTGTCTTATTGTATAGCAGCTGTATGCCACATTTGTTGTCTCATAATTATAAAACACTTTGATATCTTACAAACTGTCAGCTCGGTTAATTAGGAGGAAATTGCATTACATCTCAAGAGAATTGTTTCCCATCTCTGTATGAAGTAGGTTTAGCAAACAGGGGGGAGTGAAGGAAATGTGGTAAAGCCTTTGGGGGATATTGTTAAAGTTTAATTCAGGCAGTTCTTATCCCGATAGCAAAACAGGCTTCTGCTTCTGCCTTGACTTTGTCTAAAGCAAATCGATTGGGCCTTCCTTCCTTTTTTACGTGCCTTTGAACTCTGTCAGACCTATTCCTGCTGATTGTATGCTTCTTATTGTCTCAAAGACCCAGCATGCTTTTAGCATTTGTGCCTTTCAATGAAAATACACCTACTTGACGCTGCATCAGCTGTTCCTGTGTGCTGTCTGCTATTTTAAAGGACCCAAAGGCCTTGGTTAAAAATATGAGGATTGTACAAATTGAATCACTCACATCTCAATTTATATTACTAGCCTATAGAATTTCCTGTATTTGAGGCTATATATTCTTAATAATTATCCTTGTCAATTGCAGCCATATTTACTAAGAAATTATGAGGTAATAGTATAGTTTCATCTGCTGATTTTCTAGGTTATAAATGTATATACTGTAGCATATGTGTTGATTTAATCAGTCTCCGATCTAGCAAAATATCAGTGGGTAGTATAGTTCCAGAGACATTTTTACGTTCAGAGGAATTGAAATGCACTAGCCTTCTGGTACAGGATGAAGCAGCAGGATATCCTCCATAGCTTTCATTCTGTTTTGATGCCTTGTGCTATCAGGGTCATCTTCAGCTTGGCTCGGATTGGCATCAGGCTCTGAATAATCAAGAGCGTAGGATTGTGAGAACATGACTTTTTATGGATCCATCTGTCACTAGCCTCTGACAAATCATACAGTCATGTCTGAAATGAAGGATAAGAAAAAATAACTGGGTTTCTTTTTTCCTGGAACTCCTGCTGTAAAGACCGAAGCACATGACATGGCATGTTCTCTTGCCCACTTTCCTGTCAGCCGTCCTCGCCGGTCGCCATTACAGAGCCATCGGTGGGACGGCTTAATATCCACTATCGTAATTATGTCCAGAACCCCAACAGCTGCTTGGCTTCGTTAGGGGCACTTTAAGGGTTTTCCCGTTCCGTACCTGTGCACTCCTTGCACTTGGGCTCCTCGGTCGTCGGTCCCTACCTAGCCTCACTTCAGCTGGGAGTTCGTTCTGAATTGGACACTCCCGGTCTTCTTTGTTTTAGAGCTCACGCTCGCCCTCTTGCGCTTCGGCGCTCCTCGCAATTTATTCTCGTCCGCGCTCCTCGCGTATTTGAGTCTATTTTCGTGTTCTGGCGCTTTGCGCCTTTTGTGTGTTATTCACACTTGTGCTATAAGCGCGCCCTGAGCTTATATGCTCGCCTTTTTGCGCTTTAGCCACTTCCGCGATATCTTCGCCCCCTCACGCTGCGTGTGCGTTAGAGCTCACGCTCGCCCTCTGGCGCTGCTGCGTCCTTTTCCACTCATTACAGCAGCAACCTGGTCTTTGTGTCAGAAGTACACTGTCTGGCGCTCTTGTGCTCTATTGAGTCGGACTCTAGTCGTGGCTGGCTCAAGGTGTGCCACGACTAGAGTAACCACCAGGTAAAGACGCACTCTTTACAAGTTCGCGCGTTGCTCCCATTTGGGACGCAACGTCGGCGCGCCCCTTTATCCTTTCGGTTTCATTATGTCAGGAGTTTCACGCTCCGCTCTTCATCCCTTTTTAGTTGTTCTATATTATTTCCCCATTATTATTATACGACTTGGGATATACCTACCCTGCATATTTGGGTCCTGTTAAAAACACCACCACTGCTCGTAACATATACCAGTATATATTACAGGTTCAAGTAGTATTTGTCTGTTGTATTTGTATTTGTCCCCTCTAACTCTGCCTACGTTAAAAGCCACATTAATACAACCAGAAACAAGTGGCACAACAATGTCTGTAGATTGAGGCAGCTGCTAAAAAAACAATGATGTGATTTGACTAATAGAGGAGCTGTTTGTAGATCTGCTCAAGTTTGATCTGCATCTGTGTAGAAATTAGAGCACTTTAGCAGCACATTCAGTCAACTCATTCCACCACTAAAGGAGGATCCTGGAAAATTTCATAAGAAGCAGTATTGGAGATCTTCACCTTCCAGACAAAAGAAGGTAAGTCGTAGTCAGACAATGTTTATTAAATATTCTGTCTCATTTAGATAACCCCATTCAAATTGTAGCCTCAGTTGCCTGTTCTAAGCTGAATACATGCCACATGTATCTTCTGCCTGCTGCTGGCTATCTGAGGTTTTGTGTGCTTACCAAATGGGCAATGGAATATCTCTCCTGAAGAACAGTGATTGACATATTCTGGACTTATGATTTACGAGCAGCAAAAAGGCAAAAAAGACATATAAACACAGACGAATTAAACAGTTGCTAAATGTGTCGCATATTATTTCCTGAAATACCCAGTAATTTGCCCAGAGGTTAAGATGCTTTTTTTCAGCCTGGTCCCTAATTTATTAACCAATATGTTTATTTAAGACATTCAAAAGGTTAGGCAGACTGTTTCTGTTAAAGTGACTAAGATCCAACCACATTTTGTGTTATTAAAGAGAATGCCAGTTAACACCAGCGGGTTCACAGAGGGATTAGAAGGAAAACGAGCTGTAAGCATGTATTAAGGGATGAGAGCAGAGCAGTCAGGTTGATCTTTTCCCCTGTGTCTGAAACCTTAATAATAGACAGTGTGGTGTACTCAACTGAACAAGTATCACAGAGAGAGGAAGACAGAAAAAGGAAAATAGGTGTGTAGTATAAATAAGAAAATAAACAAGCTTTCTATAGCACTAATTATAGAAATATAGCACTAGAAATTATAGCACTATATAAACTCAAAACGTTTGTAAAAAGGTAGGGTAGGGCCTGCCTTTTTTTCTCAAAACAGCCACAATTCGTTGGAATTCCCACCTGATGTTGCAGCATGATACTGTATGGTCCCACGTTACATGGTTTTGCACCCAATTCATGGAAGCTGAAAACATACCAATTCTTGCATTGCCAGCATACTCACTCATTCAGTTGGTAAATGTCACCCATTGGGCATGCTTGGAATGCTCCGGATTAGCATTTATGACAGCATGTTCCAGTTCCTGACAATATTCACCAACTTTGCATAGCCATTGAAGAGCAGTGGACCAACATTCCACAGGCCACAATCTAAAACTCCATGCAAAGGAGATGTGCTGCACTGCATGAGGCAGATGGTAGACACACCAGATGCTGAACTTCAAGCCCCCCAGACCCCCAATACAGTGAAGGTAAACTATACATTTTAAAGTAGCCTTTTATTGTGGCAAGCCTAAGGTACACCTGTGCAATAATCATGCTGTCTAATCAGCATCTTGATAT
>JAUZSV010320706.1:0-11674 GCA_034780495.1 Parotocinclus cesarpintoi
CGGATATTACATACTGTACACGTTCTTTGGTCCGATTAAGCGGAATTTTGGTCCAAATAAGCGAATAACATTACAGGATTTGTTTCGGTACTTTAGGACTTGGTCCGAATAAGCGGCTGGTCCTATTAACCGGAATCGACTGTATTTACATTTATATCTGCAGTGGCTATATCTAAGTGTACTGGGGTTCAAACCAAAATCTGTTCTTAATAAGTCAACAACCACTCTGTTATAAAACAGATCTGAAATCAGATTGAACATTGAATGTTAATGTTTTTAAACCTGTAGCTGATTGGCAGACAAAGCTACGGCTGCTCTGTAAAATCCGTTCAAATGTCCTGAGGAAACGTTGTGATCCGAATTCAGGATTTAATTTGGCGCTGCGGATGGTGATAAGTATTTTGCTTTAACTTCAGGTCACAAAGTCAACCATGAACTTTTATAAGCTAAGAGCGACCCTGCGTGGGGCGTTCGCCAGGGTTTCTACCCTGTACACCACAAACAGCACCATGAGCTGGACGGATAAGCTCCTGCTCCTGATGTCCTGCCTGATAACCAGCTTCATTCTGGCATTTCTCCTCCTGCTCACCCTCCGCCTTCCTTTAAAGTTCAGCATTGAGGTCTGCATTGCCATCACTGCCGTGTTTTGGCTCTGTATTACACTGGCCATGTGCTTTTCCCCCACTGGTCGCTGTTTCGGCCTTCTGTTCCTGATGTCCATTGGCTTGAAGCAGGGCAAAAAGCAGCTACTCACGGCCGGAACCACCATCGTGATCTTCCTAAACATCAAGAACACGCTGGGAAACCTCAAGGGACTCGCAAAGAGTCTGGTCTGCAACGTGGAGGAAAAGCTCCTCGCCATCGACCTGGCGCCGCTCAGCAACTACATCCGCATGCTAAAATGGGTGGCTTCGTGCTTAAAGCAAAACTTTTTCTTAGGAGACAGCGAGACCCACTTGAGTCTGAAACCATCGGTGCAGTCGGGAAACTTCACCAGGAAGATCATCGACGTGCACAGGGCCCTGAACGGAACAGTAGAGAGGGTGTTTGTGGCCATTGATGGAATGTCTTATGTAGGGAAGAACATCTTGCCGGCTGTTGGGTTCGTGCTGCTCGTTATTACCACAGTGCTTTACCTCAGGAAGTTTCGCTCCAAGCCGAAGCACAAGAAGGTTTTGATCACCAAAAACTTCCTAAAATACGACGAAAAGCAGCGCTTACAAGGAAAACCGTCGGTCCTGCCTCTTTCCAAAAAAGAGTCGAAGCTCTACATCGTCGTTCCCTCTGCCGGTTTGACCAAAAAGGAGATAAAGGCCATGCTCAAATTCAGCCTTCCCATTCTAACCCACAGCGTGGCCTGGTTCTTCTTCGTAGGACTGGATGTTTTCGTTTATTTTATCATCGATCTTCTGAGTAACCGCCTACAGGAGCTGCAGCCGCTCCACGTGCCCATTACGCTCAGTGTGAAGGTAAAGTAAGTAATAATATGTTTTATAACAATATAAAGGCAATATAAAATAATATAGTAGCACCACTGCCTCACAGCAAGAAGGTCCAGGGTTCAATCCCAGAGTGGAGGGTGGAGTCTGCACGTCCTCCCCGTGTCTGCGTGCGCTTACTCGGGGTACTCCGGTTTCCTTGTTAATGTTAGGCTAATTCGTGTCTCTATAGTGGCCCTTAGTGTGTGGCTGTGCATGTGTGGGCGTTCTACAATGGACTGGCGCCCTGTATAGGGTTGTTCCTGCCCTTGTGCCCAGAGTTGCCAGGTAGGCATTGGCTGGGAGGCGAAGAATAATATAATATAATATAATATAATATATAATACATAATATGCTCTAGTTTCTAACGTTCTTTTGGGTTTTACGTATTTTTAGATTTGCAATACCGTGTTGCATTACAGTGCATTATCGCCACCGTCTGGACTGGATGACGTGTGTCATGTTTGTAAGATCGCATTATTTACAGTGCTCATGTTTGAAGTTTGAAATTTTGTTCAAGTTCGGGAAAAGAAAAATTCAAGCAGTTTAAACCTAAATTTAAATAACTAGTTTGACTTGAGTATTGATATTAAACCACTAAACCACTTCTTGATATATAACATAATAAAACAAGACACTGAATCACGGGGAATTCGAATGTGATCTGCTTTTCTTTCTCTTATGTCCCTTTCCGCTTCAGGAGGGAACCTTTATAGTGGGCATCCCCATAAATAACAAACAGACATTGTATAACTTCTCCTACACCATGCCCATTTTTGAGAAAAAGTGCCTACCTGTACCAGAACTGTGGCTCCACCAATCCGTCCTGCCCCTATCAGTCATCTTCTGTCTGCTGCTTCTTCTGGTCCTGCTGTCTTCAAAACTCGATCAGCTGAGGCTCATCGTGTCAGAGGGCTTCTACGTGGAAGAAGCCGAGAAGAGAATCGCCACCATTCACGCAGCAATCCTGAAAAGAAGAACACAGTGGAAGGCCAAGGACGCAAAAACAACCCTGAAATCATTTCGGACAAAGGTTAGCTTTATTTAAAGCTCTGATATTTTTTTAAGTAATATAAAACGTATAAAATGTGAAATTCACATCGCGTAGGCATTACCATCGGCACACGGTGTAGATACTTTGCACAGTGTTTTATTTTAAGCAATAATAATGAATTAAATGTACCGTACCGATCACTCCAGTCATTCCTATCTTTGTATATTTTCCAAACATTGCCTAAAACAAATTGAAAACAACACTGCGGCCCTTTTTTCTGGATTCGCTTGTAATTTCTGTTCTTCAGACGCGAGTAAGCTATATATAAGACGGCACATACCTGTAGAACAGAAATGTCCCAATTCCCCCTGATATTACAATAATTTGGGGTCTAAAGTTACATCGCAATTCTACTATTAACACTATTATAATAATATTAATTATTATACCAGATTACTAGAGGTCATCAAAGCTTTCTTTTTATCCAGTAGAACTAAAATGGAAGTTTTTTTTAAATGCTAACACAGTCATTTGGATGCTAGATTGGACTGGATTCATGTATGTTGTACTTATGTTGTACATTTTTCTCTTTTTTTTTTTTTACAGCTCAGTTTTTGGTTCCCCCTCATTTTTTATCATCAAAAGAAGAACAGTCAAAGTATTGCCTGAGGTTTGTTTACAGGTTGATTTTTATTGGTAAAACATTGGGATTGGGCTGGACTGTGAACCTGAAGGTCCAGGGTTTAAATTCCACCTCTGCTAAGCGACTGCTACTGGTCTTTAAAATAGAAACTTGACCTACGAAGAGGTTAAGGGCGTATGTTTGGGTTTGGGTTATTGTTCTTTCATTTTTGTTTCCAAATCCACAAGAGCTTAAGGTTAAGGTACTGAACTATGGACCAGAAGGTCGAGGGTTCAAATCCCACCTCTGCCACAGTTGGCCCCTGAGAAAGGCCCTTAACCTACAATTTATTGGATTTATAAGACTGCATGAATTGTAAGTCATTTACATTTATAGAATTTAGCCGACGCCCTTATCCAGAGCGACTTACAACTTATACAGTCTTACAATCCAAGCAATTGTGGGTTAAGGGTCTTGCTCAAGGGTCCAACTGTGGCAGCTTGGCAGAGGTGGGATTTTAACCAGTCCAGTACCTTAACCGCTAGGCTACCACAGTCACTCTGGATAAGGGTGTCTGCTAAATGCTGTAAATGTTAATGTAATGTTAATGAATGATCTGACATGCCTGTACTTATTTGCTATTTCTTTTTACCACTTGACTGTAGGCTTACATTTAAAACTTTAAACTTTCTATGAAAAAAGATGTTTTTCTTCTGGCAGATCTTTGAACAACAATAACACTATACCCGTCATTTTTACTCACCCACTTTTATTCCACACGACCTAGTTTTCAATATTTCACCCACATACGGTCATACCCAGGTCATCTAACATCTCTAAAAAATGGGTGTGCTACAACATTACGGGATTCCAGATGTTTCATTTGTACAGTTCCCAATTAAATTCATTTCAATAAAGTTCTTCTCAGATGCTATTCAGAGATATGATTTCTCCAGCATACGGCTTCCTGACCACAGCACTGGGCTTCCTCACCTAAAATATAAGCATATACAGAGGACAATTACTCTAATGGCCTATTTAATCACCCTGTATTAAGAACAGGACTGAGTTTAGTAACGGAATTCAAAAGGGTCTGATTATATTTCACATCTGGGACGGGACTGGGAACGTTTATATGAACGCGATCTATTCTTCCCAGTGGTTGGGACGGTGGAAAATATGTACCGCTAAGAGGCACTCAGGAGACCCAGGCTTAAGTCCCAGCTGTGCCTTCTGCCTGAGGGAGAACAGGCTGGATGGGGATCATCCCTCTGTGCTGCAACAGCGACCTCTGACAGGTTCTAGGACGGCCCCCCCCCCATATAATTATTGGGGAAATAATTCAATATGATCATTATTCCATTGCTAAACCATTGATATATCTAATCTAAAGGGTGGCCTAAGACTTTTTGCACAGTGATATTAGGATAGAAATTAGAACCAGTAAACCCACTGATCAGCAAACTGGTGCAGGTTCTCACCTCCTCCCTCTGGCTGATTCTCTTGTACACATAGTCAGCAAAGGGCTTTCTGGGAATAAACCTGCCTGATCCAGGCTTGGTCAGAACACGACCTTGTTCATAAACCACTCTGCCTCTGGAAATGGTCACCAGAGGAACACCATGACACTCCATGCCCTCGAAGATGTTATAGTCCACAGCCTGGTGATGGGTCTTTGCAGAAATCACCCTAGAACACACATCGAGGCTTTTTCACTAGTACTAATATTTTATTCTATTCTATTCTATTATTCATAAACTAGAATAAATCCATGATTTACACATCTCACATCTCATAGTTGCTCCCAGCGGATGCTCTTAACATCTATAAATAGTTGGTTTTAGGACGTTTTCATGCTTTCTACCTCATTAAAGCAGGTTTAGTGAACCTGATGATCCACTTGGACAGGCCATGTATAAATATTCCCTTCGGCTACTGACCGGACCGACGCGGCGATGACGTTAGTTTAGAGGATATAAAAAGCACAGCCGAAACTGACATTCATCCTAATGTAGAAAATGTAAAACAGAGGTTCACAAATTTAAGGAATAAAAGTCAGGACAGAACAATGCTCTTTGAAGCTGCACATCTGCTCGGTAAGGTTATTATCCTTACTATTACGTCTTTTGCTCATTACTGTGTGACGGCAGATTTTGTCGCATCATTCCTTTCGCACCAGCTTGCACTGGAAAGGAATCTTGTGACGGGAAAAGGAAATCTGAAACCCAGACCCACCCCATGGTGAGGCAGAATCTCTAGGCCGGTGAGAGCTAGCAACTTGGACACCCTGGACACCTCCCAGTAGGTCACGATGGGTTCAGGGTCACATCTCACTTGGCGAGGAGTCTCAATTTTAGGTTCTGTACCATCACTTTACCTGAATTTCTTCCTAAAAAGTGGCCTGTGATACCCAGGGGTGCCTGCTTTGTGAAATAGCTTTATCTGAATCGGAAACAGTGTATAGCAAACGAGACGTACACCACCAGAGAATATTCCAGCATCCTAGAGTAAAGGAGCCCAGGTTTAGGACGTGACCCGGTGTACCGGGTGTGCACATGAGGGGCGTATTGAGGCTCCGAGCTGCTCTTACACAAGCATTCAGCTCGCATTAGGCGGCACCTGACCGGAGCCGGGTTTCGCTTTGACCATGAGGCAATTATTCATCATTCACAGGGTGAAGACACGGAGCAGAACGGTTACGTAACAACATGACAGCCTTTTGTGCAAACAAAAGACAATGCACCCACTCCTGTTTTGTGTCACGGGGACAACAATGTAATACATGCACTCGGTTTATGGTTAGTGACGTGGAAGCATGTGACTGTTCATCCTGCAAAATCACAGCATTGCACAACGACGTAAACACGTCTGAACCACAATCCAAAACACAAACCGTTTCCATTCTAAAATCAGATTTATTAGCACAACCTACTCTTTTAGAGTCACTTGTCCTGAAACCTAAGAAAATGCTTGGCGAGTTCAGATATCTGTAAATGAAATATGAACTTTATTAGGATTATATACTGTTGAGTGAATGTTGGTGTGCTTATTTCTGTAAATAATACCACTAAAAATGTCAATTAATTATTATTTTTCCTAATTATTATATTAGGATCATCATACTCCTCCATCTTTAGCCTCATTATTATTATTATTATTAATAATGTAACAGTAATTATTGTTATTACCTTAAAAACAATAATAATAATTCTAAAAAAAATAAATAGCACTAATATTATTATTTTTAAAAATTGGGGGATATTTTATTATGGGACATTTAAGTAGTAGATAATTATTTCTGGTATTTATACAATAATATTATTACTTTACTAAATATTTTTATTATTATTATTACTACGTATCATCATACTACAACATTAGCCTTTTATTATTATTATTATTGTATTTAATTACACTGACAACAATAAGTATTACTGTGACATATTATTATATATAATATAGAAATATTATAACAATAACAAATTGTATTATTAAAAATTGCATTATTATTATATATCATTATTTTTATTTTTGTTATTTTGACCATAATATTACGTTCAACCAATAATTTATGTATTATTAAAAATAATATAACTGCAACATTAATAATATTTATAAGTAATATTATTGCTATTACTGTCAACAGCAATATTATTCTTCATTTAACAACATTAACTTATTATTATTATTATTATTTTCAACATCATCATCATCATCATGGGTCTTATAATAATTGATTACTTTAATAACAATAATGATGATTATTGTATAAACGTCAATTGTTACTACTTTATTATGTTGTTGTTACTATTATTATTCATTTATCAAATTTATCAATATTGGTATTACTACTAAAACAAAAACAGAAATAACGGTTATTAATTATTATTATTGTTGTGATTCTGTGCTCTTATCTTCTGCCCTCCCAATGGTGCCTTCTGGCTAGGCCGGGCTTCACATTGGTGAGGCACAATTATAACAATAAGAGTAACTAGCAGTAGCTATAGTAACGGTATATTCATTACCTGGTAGCACTTGGGTCCCAAATAACCAGGTCTGCATCGGAGCCTTTGGCGATCCTCCCTTTCTGCGGGTAGAGGTTAAAGATTTTGGCTGCATTGCTGCTGGTCACGGCCACGAATCGATTCTCGTCCATTTTGCCGCTGTGCTGGGGAGAGCAAAACGTTAGCACGGTGGGTGTTGTGCTGGGACTCTCTGGGGCTGCATTACCCTTCACACACGCTTTGGCCTAAACTGATTGGGATAAACGTGCTAGATCTTCTCAACACACAAATCAGAGCACGGCCTTTTCAATTTTAGCCCCCGCAGGAAACATAGGAACTAACGTGAGCCCGTGAGTCTCCCGTGAGGCACGTGTGATCCTTTGACCTTAGGCTAATTTTAACAAACTTTGGTTAAACCTTTATGTACACAAACACGACACACAGGGCGAACATCTGCTTTACATGCTGTATTACGGGTTGGTCACTCACCACGCCTTTCTCCCAGATGATGGACATGCGGTCCTCCACCCCGTTGACTCCGTTAGGGATTTTGGTAAAGTCGTCCTTGCCCAGTGCTTTTTGACAGACTGAGAAGGTGCAGTTATCCGTCCCAGTCACATTTAGATCATCGCTGAAAATCGAGACATTTATCTTAATGCATGCATAACAACCATATATGGCTCATTCTGACTCTATTTATTACAAAACAACCAGGAAATTTGTACGCAGTATCAAGAAACTGAAATCTATCAGCAGTAAGCAGCTCCGGTGGGCTACAGAAACTTCAGGAATAACACCCAGTCCACTTTTTTTTGAAAAGGAAACGATCAAGGTAGGTTAAAGATGGGAATGGATGAGGGTCTCATGGAGTGACGAATTCAAGTTTGATATTTTAGGGTCCAATCGAGGAAGATACGTGACATATGGTCATTTTAGAATTGCTAAAACAACAACTCTAGCGGTGTCCTTAGACTTTTGCACATTGCTGTACATTGTAGATCTTTAACTGGGTTTCTTTTGCACAAACGTTCATATTGAAATGTAATCAAAGTCTCAGATACAGTACTTAGCCAGCAGGTCCATCAGGTAACCAGGTGTACTGGGGTCTGGCCTCAGTGGGGGTCCCATAACAAATCCTGCAGCATGTGCCCAGTCCTTGTGCCAGTAATGAGTGCCATCAGTACCCAGACCGGCTGCTATGGGCTCGCCAAACACCACTCGCCCTGGTAAAACGTTTCATTAACTGAAGATACGCAAAATACAACGCGCTTGTCAAATGAAGTGTTGTTACACGCACCGTTTCTGCGAGCGGTAGCCACCACTTTGGCGGCGGATTTGCTCATGACATGCACCACATACAGGGGACAGTTTGCAGAGTGGGCGATGGTGACGGCGCGTTGGGTCGCCTCCGCCTCCACCTCCTCAGGGCGGCATAGCTCATGACCCTCGGGCCCTGTGATGCCCAGTGTGAGCATCTTCTTTGCTCCCTACAAACACAACCACATTTAATGGTAATTAATGCAGGACTGCACAAGGGTTTATAGCGACTTCTTGTACTTTAAGACCTAAGAAATGCTTCTGAACTTTCAGAATCCCCCCCCCCCCTAGTTATGCATTTCTGACCTTCAGCTTCTGTATTGGATGGTTGTGTCTACTTGGTAAATGTATGTTTGCTGTCCTCTAGTGGTCATGTCTGGTAACTACATAGTCGCAGTTGCGTTTACAGCCGGTACAAGATATGAATCACACAAGAACACAACGACTCTGAACCAGGAATCTGTTACTTACCAGGACAGGTAACTTCTGCTCAAAAGTGGGGCTATAGATAATCCTCAATCCTAAAAAAGTCTCAATCACTGCGATATATAAGCAAAATGGTTAATAAGGTAACAATATAAATAGCTGACATCTGGATCTCCAACTTTTCCTGACAGTGGATCCTTTTCTGAAAGCGTACAGCACGTCTGGAGTTATGGGTGATTTTCCAGATAACTACTAACACCTGAACAACTTAAAGCACGCAGATTTGCTCATTTACACAAAACTATGAGATGTTTTAACCTACACGGTTGTTCTTTACACATCTTTGAGGTCCAGGAGAAACATTTGAGACCTGGATGTCAAAAGGGGCCTGGGTAATCACAGCTATGTCATTCCTTTCCTAAATGCTGAATGAAGAGGGGCTTTCGTTGCCTCTTTAATTTGGGGCACCAATCATCACTTGAAAAAAAAATAAAATATTGGTTGCCAGTCCTGGAAAATAAGCTCATAGGTTTGAAAATAAGAACGTTCTGTGAGATATCCAAAGTCATTCAAAACGTTTCTAGACACGTCCGCTCTTCCAGACTTCACTAGTTAATTATTCACCACGTGGCCACCATGACACCTGAATCCATACACACACTCGACCTTGGATTTTAAACCCTGACCTAGAGGAGATGTTTGTCGGTGTAAACATTAACAGAAACTCTTTTAGTCTGGTTTATTATGACGTATGGAAGACTGATCACCTCAGCTATCAGGTCTCCGTTCTCAGCGTGGACCTGGGCAATGGCACCGATCTCTTTACAGTGACAAAACGCGGCGTAAAGCTCCTGGTCCCGCAGCATGAACACGTCCTTATAGGCCATGAACATCTTAAAGGAGTTCACACCTTTGTCCTGAACAAGAGTCTCCATTTCTCGTTTTACCTGAAGTAAAATGTACAGAACTGGATCAATTCAAATACATAAGTAAGATTTTTTTATATATATATTTCAATATCATTGTGTTATATTATCTATAAAAAATCTAACTCTAAAAATAATCATAAAAAATATAATATAAAAAATAATAATCTAAAAAAATAAGTAAAAACGTTAATTAGGGTCTAAATTTCTTTAAGATTACATTTTTAAATATCAGGGCTACAAGCATAATATCTATAATATTTGTTTCATGTTTTAATCCTACTTATCCAACTCACAACAAGTGGGATTTATTTATCAAAATAACAAATTTATAATTTTTTAAGTTTAAAAGTTACTACACTAGTTAAGATTGAATTTACCCGCCTGTAAATAAAATTGTTAATTAAAAAAAGTTTTGTTTTTTTTTAATAGGGGTCTGCACAGTTATGCATAACAATAAACTTAATATATAAAATAAAATAAAGTTTATTACAAAAGCTCTACTATTACTAACAACTGCTGTTTAAATGAAAACATACTTTTAATAAAGAAGTACTAAAGTATGTGTTTATTTAATTAAATATTAATATAAAGTATTTTTTTAAATGAATGCCACTCGCGACTGGTGCAATAATAATTCTTAAATAATTATTCTCAATAGCTAAATATGAATTTTAAGTTAAGCCTACCTACCATCTGGAATCATTTTTAGATAAAAAATATAAGTATAAATAAGATTTGCATTAATATGGTCCTGTTGATAATCCTTATTTGATATCAGACGTACACTGTCGTCCCACCAGGTCACAGCTACGTGGAGGGAATAATCACAGCAGACTTTGGGGTCGGCGATGCTCCTCCACCTGTCGTACGCCTGGAGGAGAGCCGTTCCCTTCTGAGGGATGACAAAATCCAGAATCATGGTGGTTCCTCCGGCTACAGCAGCCTGGACAGAGAGAAGAAAAACCAAACCAGTGATACAGATCAGAAGGCCCAGGCATAAATATGACACATGGTAACGTTAACACTAGGATTTTATAACCTACTAAAAGCTCATTTCCAAAATAATGACTAGAATTGTATTATTTATTAGTATCATATTTCAGTTTGTTCTTTCTTCCGTGTTCTTTCCACCAGAATCAGCTCCTGTCGAACCCTTCTGGTTTAGACATTCTTTCTTGATAGATCAAGAAGGTCTCAGTACCTCTGTACCTGACCGAAAGTCGTCCACCGCCACAGTTCCCATGAACTGCAGCTCCATGTGTGTGTGTGTGTCTATTCCACCAGGCAGCAGCAGTTTCCCCTGGGCGTCCAGCACTCGTACGCCCCTCTACTCCACCTGGAGCCCGGGGCCCACGTCCTGGATGATTCCATCCTCGATGTACACATCTGCAAACTCTGAGTGGTCCTCATTCACAACCTTGGCTCCTCTGATCAAAATCCGGCTCTGGTTTGACATCCTGAGCTTGTTAAGCTGTTTCAGTCTGATCTTTAAATCCAAATCTGTCTTAATGATTCAGCACGTAGATTTTTTTTTTTTCTTTAACACCTGTTAGTGGCAGCAGGAGTTAAAAATAGCAATAAAAAAGAGCAGCTCTCTGAACAGGCACAAGCGTTTGTGAGTTTTGAAACCTGACCTAAGATCATCGGAAAATAGAGTTTACTAACGGAACTCCTCCCACCGCCCCATAAACCCAGCAGCCGGGTCCCGGGATTTAAACAAGCCTGATAAAGAGCAGTTCAGTGATCCAGTCAATGTTAAACTGTAACTCGTGCACATGCTTGCTTCTAAGGACACTTCAACAGACAGCTATGTAACATATTAAATGTTTGTACGATTTACACGTATAGCGAACGTACAAACAAGAACTACTGTCACTTACCAACTTTGTTCATTGAAAAATAAA
>JAUZSV010320781.1:0-11674 GCA_034780495.1 Parotocinclus cesarpintoi
CTCCTTCTGGCGCCCCCCCCACAGTAATACCGTATACCGCCGTATATAATCCGAATATGGTATGACGGTATGCAAAAGTTCAATACCGCTCAACCCTAAAGTCATTACATATGTAGTCATGAAATATGTGAGACTGGTCTAATCTCAGAGTCTGCTACATTAGCAAATATTGTTCTGAAATATTTACTTGTACTTTTAATTTCATTTATGCTTTACACAGCGTCCCAACTTCACTGAAATTGGGGTTGTACACAATAGGTAAAACAGCAAAACAGACACTTAAAAAATACCCCAAAACACGTTAAGTAAAAACCTTTAAGAACCCCTTAAACTAAATGATTCTGCTAAAAAAAAAAAAAAAAAAAAAAAAAAGGTACTCCTCACAGCTCCTAACATTCCAGGCTACTATGACAGAACAATCCAAGTAATACCATAACATCAAAACTGTTTCTTCGTAAATGCTGTGTTATGCAAATGTTCACCACTTTCACAGTTCAAGGTATAATACTTATTTTAAATAAACAACAGCATAGTAATATCATCACTGCATACACATTATTCCTCGGGCCTTAGAGTTCACTCAGTAGATAAACTCTTCATGTTTGCATGACTGTTTTTTTTCCCTAAAGAGAAGCAAAATAGAGAATGCAATCACATCATTGTGCAGTATTCTAGAGAAATCTGAAAAGATAGAAAGGGCACGCCATTACTTAACCTGCCTTTATAATAATATGCCTCCAGAGCATTCTTTGTTGTACTTAAACTTCAAGTCTACATGCTATTTATTTGCTGGAGACAAGATCTGTGTCATTGCCTGTTATTATGTGTTGTTTGAATGAACCAGCCCACCTGTGCTTGTCTTTTAGACATTCAGCTTTTCATCTCAACTCAAAAACACCACTTGTCTTCTTGAAAGTTACGTAAGAGAAATTGCCCAAGGCTTGGATGACACATACCAGAAAGAGGGTTAAACATTTAAACCTTTTTGATGTTAGTAGCCTTAACCCACTCACACCCTTTCCATCTAATTGTGGTGTGCTTTCAAAATGTCTGAAAATGTCACAGGTAGCATTTCAAACTAACAGAACTGGACAGGTTAAATTCAGACTTCAGACACAGTCTCAAACTTATTTGAACCATATTCGTAATATGAAGCATACATTTCTGGATTCTCCAGAACAACAGTGGTACAGCAGTAGATTGGGTTGTACTAAATGCTCCAGTCACTTTAAATATGACACATTTTTAGGTTTCTGCCTCTAGCAAGTCAGCTAATCAACTGCTGACAACATGTCCACAGAAACTTGGTTTACCAACTTTGATTGACTACAACTCCATCTGACATCTTGAAAATGCAGACAGGGCTTTATGTCTAACATCAGAATCCGACCTACCAGTCGTGCTCCAAAATCATATATTTGAGTGTCCTCAAAAAAACTAGATATAAATGTACATATAGCGGGGATCAAAAGCCTCATTCCACTAACTTAAATGCTTCTATTTTGTATGTTAAAATCAATTAATTAAAGTGAATTAACACTTTTCATTACAAATTGACATAATTTAAGTAAAGATTGAATATGAAAAAAGTGATGCATTTGAAACTTTATTAGTATTAAGTTTGTTCCCACTTTTGTAATGGCTGTGTGGGAATCCAGATGTTTTGTGCAAAATCGGATGTTCCGTATTATCCCAGCATGACTTCACAATATTCCAAAGTGCATTCTGTAATGTTATTAAATGCTTGGCTTTGTTTGTCTTCAGGTGATGGTGGGAAAAGTCTGTGGCAGTCGCCACTCCTTCACCAACCTCTCTGACCTTCATGTAGTTGTTACAAAGCTTTGATGTGATTATGCACCGGCATAAATCTTTCTCCACAAAGAACCAAAGAAGCATTTCCAGTGGTTTAAGACACTTGTGCTCCAATGTAAATCTGAAATTCTATGATGAAATTTTAAATTGCTAATCTGGGTACAAAGTTCCTGATAGCTAAAAGAAGTTTAAGCAACAGCGAGTATTCAACAATGGCTCGAATCACACATGAAAATCAAAAAGTTTAAAAGAAGAAGTTGCAGTTGCAATATGAGGCAGTATAGTAATCTGTCACATTGCACATGCATTCTAAAGGTAGATTACCTGTGCTTCAGAGATGGTCACTGTGTCTTCAAAGACAATCCACTCCACAATCTCAGAACAAGGAGGGGAAGTGAGCGAACCATTATAAGTGAAGTACTTCTCTGTGGAGTTTGGCAAGATGCCTTGTAGGATAAATGGAGACACAGTGGCACTTTTCCCTAAAGAAACAAGGTCACATACTGGATGAGATTCATTTTTAAACAGTATACAAATTACATGCAGGTGAGTGGCTGGAAAACCTTTACTAACAATTCATCAAAATACACATACCATATCTGCTGACACTGTTGACCGCATCAATGAGAGCTGTATAGTTTTAATTATCTTCAACACTTGCCTGCGAGATAAGAGACAGAACAGGATAACTGTATTTTATATATCGGAATGACAGATTGGTAACATTACAAAAAATAAAGGTGTATTTGTGTCTGGTGTCTTGTGTCTTCCACTACACACACACACAACTGGACATACCATAAGACTGGATTAGACAGTCCTTACTCCGTTTTTGGAATTACTGTTAAACAGTTTAGTAACAATGGTCTTAATAACATATAATCCACTGTGTCCCAATTACAGTAACAATATGCTAGACAACTGTGGTATACACAACCCCAAATTAGAAAACATTAGAATGGTATGGAAAATGAATGTAAAAAACTGCATTATTTCTTATATTCACAATATTTATGATTTATATTTCATTGCAGATGGTATGAACCCATACCCATATTTAGTGTTTTGTTTGGTAAACTAAGGTAAAAACTCGAAAGTAATGTGGTTTTAACCAGTGATTTCAAACAGTATCTGTGAAACGCTGTATCTTTGTGGGGCAAAGATGACCAGATGATCTCCAGTTTGTCAACAAATGCATGAGAAAACTAATTAAATGTTTAATAAAATTTTTCCAAATAAATATTGTAAGTGACTTATATATTTCTACCTAAGTGCATAATATAATGGTTTGGATAGTTAACCTCGTCTGCCCATCAACTTAAACACCGACACATTCTTATATACAAGGCTATCCTTGGTCTCCTTTCAACTTATGACAAATTTAGGACAAATTTGACAACATCAGAGACACATGATCACTACGTGTTCTCAGTTCCAAGCACTATTTTAAGTGTTTTGATAAGGAACGGCAACATTACAAAGCGGTAAATGCTTTAGCTTTATTTTGGAACGTGTTGCAGACCTGAAAAGCAGTAATGGATGTATAGTAACAAATTAAGATCACCACATAAAACATAAAATGTGTTGTTCATACTCAATCATACTGTGTGCAGTGAAATAAACCATGGTACATGTCAAATACACTGCATAAAAGCAAAAAACAACAGCATGCATAACACTGGGTATCTTCAGTAGCACACACAAATATACTTCATACCCCCAAGAAATAGAAAGTTTGTCCATCCAGTTTCTTCACAAAGATAACAAGTTTGTACAAGTCAAGAATTCAGGCTATACTGCACAAATACACAGAGCAATCACAACTACTTTGTTCTACTACTACTACTACTTTGATATCCAGCTTCCTTTACGTCAGGAAGAACAAAAATAAAGTTTAGTAAATATGTAATTAAATCTAGAGAAATATTTATCTAGTACATGATACGCATATTAATTATCATATAGATTAACTTTAATTGAAGTCATGAGGAGTGCGTAACCAGCAAAACCTGCTGCAACTCAGGAACCAACAAGTTCAGTACAGGAGACCTGCCTAATGTATGTCCTGGAACGTGGGAGGCAGTACTCTGGAGCTATCAGGCGACAGTGCTAACAGCAGCACCACCATTTAACCTTGACAACATAAACGTCTTTCTAAAATTATTACAATAATAATAACCTGCTTACATATTCTTTTCTTCAGTTGTACTGCATTAAATAGGAATCAAAATTTTGGGAAAACATTTATAAAAATTATTTTCTATGAAATCTTTAAAGCAACAACATGTCACAATATTACGTTTTAGACACATAGCTATAATAAGTCATCCCCCAAATATTGTACTTTATTATGGGTGTAATATTTGTTAAGTCAAGTTATCAATCGTAAAGATAAAACAGGTCCAGACTTAAACTTATTCTGACTATTTTTTATAGTCTTGGATACGTGATTTCATGAGTACTATTACCACAAAATGCAAAGTACAGATTTTTTCAAGATAGCACACTTCTGGTATGTTTTTTTTTATCTGCATTCACAATTATGTATAGCATTAGCACCCACCTCAATCAACACAGCGAAAGCAGTAATGTTTCCTCCAGCCTGCAGTGCATCATCAATAGATTTATGATGACGTGATTCATAACAATATATCTGCATCTGTATACACATGTAGAGATCAAGTTTTATTACATACAAACATGCTTATAACATGTATGTTTACAGAAAAAAAGTTTATACTTTAAGTTTCTATTTGGATATGTAGCAACCTCATCTCTTAGTAATGAGTTAAAAAAGAAGAAAATACATTAAAAAGATATCTCCTACCTCAAGTGGGAATTTGATTCCATTGAGACTATGTTCAGAGCCATCAAAGGAGGCATTGCAGCGGCCCCAATGAAAATTGATGCGCCCCACCTTAAAAGTAGATCTCAACCCACCTCCACTTACATTAAAATCACCATCCACATTTATGGTCACTGAAGATAGAGGAAAGCTGTCATTTATTTAGCAGTTAATGTAGCTTTAACAAATTTTACGTGCTACTGCATATGTAGTTCAAAATCTTACTATGTATACCATAAGCTTTCATCAACTTAATTAAATGTATATGTATTTACGCATTTTATTAACAAACCTGTCTTGCCATCATTTTTTGCTATAGTGGTTTCTAAGGTATGCTTTTCCCAGCCTTCAAGTTTCAATTTCTGAAACTCAGCTTTGACCTGTACCAGGTTATCATCAATGTTTATCGGTGACTGCTTGGCATTGCTGCATGATGGATATTTCTTTGCCCATTTGTTTTGGTTCAGAGTTCCTATATGGAACAAAGCATTGGTGTTACTGCTGTACAGTACATGTACTGTATTGCAATGTGAACATGAAAAAATGAATATTCTTAACTGATAGAGAGATAGATAGATATATATGACACATATGATCTCTGTTATATTCTTAAGCACATATACAGTATTTCAATCAAATACAAAGCTAAATTAGGTCACTCTTAGCTCTGGGTTATTGCTATTAACATGTCAATAGTTAATAGACAGTAAAGTAGAGCAGAGCACAGCTTTGTAGAGCCCAGACAACAAGAGTGGTGCAGTGTGTGCTACTGTATAATACACTAAATGCCTGCCCAGTGCAGGTCTACACATGCGCTCTGTGCTACATTCATTCAGCCTTCATTTCAATGGAAAAGAAGGGCACTAATCTCAGCCACAAAATAAAGAAGCCTTTAAAATGAGACAGTCCTGAAATGGAGTGCTGCTAATATGTATTCTATTTTAAATGAATCAGTTGTATTGCAAAAAGAATAATAAAACACATGAATTAGGCTACACAAACATTTAGTGGGGCATGAAGGTTGGTGGGTGGGGCACTGCTCCACTAAATAAACCCCTGACAATGGGCCTGGTTCACACAAGTCTGTGTCAGGAATTGAGCCAGGTATTTGTGGAGCTGTGAGGTATGGGACTAATCAACAGCAGAAAGGTTTAAGCATGGTATGTTTAGTATGGCCATGTCAACGTTCAAGAGTTATGTAGCGGAAATAACTCCACTTAGGTACTGCTACATAAATAGGCATCCTCATGTTTCCATGTTTTCATAATGAAAAGATTGTTCTTTACTACTAGTCATGTTCATCACAATGTTTCGATGCTTGCAGTTAGCCGTCTCGCAACTCCAGTGTCCCCGATTTTATCCAGAACTCAAAACTTAGAACTGTGTGGTATTTGCATGTCCTCCCATGTCCATTTGGGTTTACTGTGGATGCTCCAGTTTCTCACAGTCCAAAGACAAGCATTATGTACAGTATGTACGATAAGTTTTGAAAGTAAACTGATCTAAACTGAAGCAAATAAACAAACAAATCTGACTAAATCAGACTATATTTTAAACTGGCTCAGCATCTACAGGAAGCAATGTTTTAAAGTAGGTTCTACTAGTTAAAATAATGTAATATAATGCTTCACACACCTTTCATGCCAGGATTGTGAATGACTAATGTGTTCAATAAATAAATGAAAAGTACTGTTTCTATGTTATCAGTTTATAAAGTATGTGCGGAAATACTGTCTGCAACTTGAATGAACATGATCAGCATTTTTTGGAATTACACCATAATCCATGGAACCTCAAAAAGGAATCATAAATGTTTAATTGTAAGACTGCTAAACTGTCAAGAAATATCATAACTGGTCAATGTAATTCAAAAATCAGGTCATTTAGAACTGATGTGATCAGTAGCTCATGAGTAATAATGAGGTTTTAGAATAAAGCTTAAAAGCAGGTCAATCACTTCAAGCTAAAGTATTAAACAATGTCCCCATCTGCCTAGACCCTCGTCTGAAGCCCTGGCAATATAATACCCCTTTTGTCTTGACAGCCTTGTGTCACCAAGTTTTTATTTGTTGTCTCGTGGAAGATGAGAACTCAAGGAGAAAGAAAATTAAAGATGGCGAGAAAGGGCATGAAAATACAAAATACACACAAAACAGGGATAAATGCTGTGTGACAAAGTTTTTAAGATGGAAAAAATGCAATATACTAGAGCAACCCTACTATTTAATAGAGAAAAACTCCGTGCAAAATGACACGGTCAAACATATTGATAAGATATAGTATGTTGTGTTATTAACTGGAAAAGCTTTTATCAGCTGAAAAACATGCAGAAAATAGAGCACTAAAAGTACTTTTTAAGCAGTGCTAGATGAGAAATTCACTGGGTTGCTTAAAATGTGACAGGTAGATGAGAGAGACTTTAATCTTGGGTCACTGGTAGTTCAGGGGTAGTTCAGTAAGTTTAAGTTGAACTTAGTTTGCAGATGCCAAAACATTTAAGTAAGTGTCTATTTCTGCTAATATCTGCTAATAACACATTTTGAAAACTTTGCTAAAAATAACCCATCCATGGATATGAGTTCAAAAGAGTATTATTGAAAAGGATGGCATTTCACTATCCCTTGTCAATCAAAGCCAAACTTTGCCAACATTATGGTGAAGATAAGCACAATATTCCACAGATGTTCAGCTGTAATATTAAAACATAAATCAGCGTTTTTATGCAAATTTATAATTAAACAGAAAACTCATTTCATTTCACCCTAATCCTCTATTTAAATAATATCGTAGTACCGCATTCATTATAGTATAATTGCCCCATTTAACAGACAACGATAAAGCTAATCTGTTGTGGTGCATGTATCAACATGATGATTCCAAGTGTCTCTGATGTTGAACTTTATATGCTCCCATCTGACGTAGTGCTCCCACAATCATGCAGAGAATTCAACTCTCAGTGATTCAGTTGTACTTACCTGCATAAGACCAGTCTATATTTTCTGTCAGCTTCTTTTGTGATCTGTATGAATAGGTTTGTGATACATCAACTGTAAATAAAAAATACAGATAAGCATACGATAGAATTAAACCAGCAGGTTATCACATTTAAGCTATGTATACTGTCTTATTTATGTGAACTTATGTGATTGTTTAAAAAAAACTGAACTATTCCAAAAAAAGTTGGAATAGTAAAGTATTAACCATAATGTAACCATTTCTATTCAGAACACTAAAAAGATACAGGTACACGTCTTAAGTAGGGATGTTCCAATTATGTTTTATGCTGCCGATCACCTATACCGATATTGACTGGCCGTATATTTTTTATTTAGTTATTATGAGTGCTACTGGCTATGTGATCTGGATCAATACAATTATCTTAGCCAAATACATATTTTTACTGACTTTTCCAAGAGAAAAAATACAAAACAACAGTCAGGCAGACAACTGAAAAACACAAATTTACCTGCTATCAGTAACAAAATCTTTGACAGGTATATAGTCTGACTGTTGCTGCTCCGGGTTTTTTTATTCACCGCAGTGAGCCTCGAAACCTCACCATACTCCACCAAGCGTCTGTTCTTTAAATAACCTATTAAATTAGTTGTGTTGAAGTATTTTATTGTGCTTCCCCCACAAGGTATTTTTTCATTGCATGTGTTGCAAGATGAAAACCTTACTTCACTCTCACAGACCGTGTAAAAGTTCCACGCGGCAGACATGTTTGTTTATGATTTGTAGTTGTGTGCCTGCGCAGTGTAAAGAAAAGGTACAGGTGATCGATTTTTGTGATCGGCAATGAAAGGCATTTCTCGAAATGCTTTGTCATGGAAATTGGTCATGTGATAATCGATCGGAACACTTCTTCCGCAGACATGCCTTTGTAATGTGTGCAGCATGTTGTTTTGCATTGTCTTGTTGAAAAACATATGTGTATCCCTGTAAAAGCTAAAAATCTCAATGTACTTCTCTGCATTCATGCAGCCATTACAGAAGTGTAAATTACCTTTGCCAGGGGCATTGACACAACCTCACACCATGGTGCACACTGGTTTTGGGACCAGTTTTAGTCAGATGCACACAGCTTCCATTTATTACAAAACTAAAGATCTTAAATGATGATTCATCTGATCACAATAGACTTTTTGACTGTGTCATGGTCCATTTCAAATGCATTCCTGCCCAGAGAAGGCAGTGCCTCCTTTGGATATGGTTAACACAGTTAACAGTTAAAAGGCTTATTTTTGCACTGTATAAAGAGACATTTATAAATGCAAGAGAAAGATATGCCAAAGTAAGCCCTTGCCCATGTGGTACCTTACCCACCTACATACCTTACCTACTTGCATACCTTCTTCTGAAATGGATTTGTTCTCTATAAATAAATTATATATACTAATGAAGTACAGTACAGTACAATATTTTGCCCCATTTGTTTAATTAGGCTCCCTTTACCTACTTTAGGACTTGTGTGAAATTGTGATGTTTTAGGTCACACAATAGGCAGACATATAGAACTGTCCAAAAGGTGCACAAACTTTCAAGCATCACTTTATGGTAAAACAAACAATAGTGAATACAGTGTCAAAGAACAAAATGGACCTATGTATAATAACTGCTGATCTACTTTTGTCCATAAAATCTAGTTCAGCAAGATGTTGAGCTCCTCTTCGTGTCCTTTTCACTCACTAACTGGATTCTCAAAAATTGATGCTTAAACTAGATGAGGCACAGATGCAGAGGAAGAACACGAAAATAGAGATCTGTGATGCTCTAATTACCAAATGATTAGTCTGTGCAGTTTCTATGTGGGCCAGGTCTCTGATCCATAGCTGTCAACCTTATATGTGTGTCGTTTTAGCAGACTAACTCACTATTGAAGTCAAGGGGCATATATGACTATTGCATATCAGTTGGTCAAACTAACTATTTAAACACATTTTTCAATAAGAAACACATTACATTATTTATAATGCATACAGATTTAGTCTCTGTATTACGTTTGTTAGGTTTCCCCCAGGCAATCAACACACAGCACGGTTCTCTTCCAAAGTTGCAGGCATCGGGGCAGCAGCCTACTGACTGAGCATTAATAAACAATTATTCAATGAATTATACAAGATATTCAAAATGTATCTAGCAAAACATTGTATTTATTGATCTTGCCCAGCTGTAAGTTAAAGTATGTAGTAGGCTCTGCGATGACAAATTCACTATATACAATGCTCACAAAAATGTGGGGATATTTTCTTATGGGATATGTCATTGTGAAATATCCCCATATTTTTGTGAGCAATATATTAAACTACTTGGTTCAAGATCAATTTACAATGGAGTTGATAGAATGTATCCTGTCTTGTGCAGCGATAGTTTGTCCTTTTGCAAATGTGGAACTGAATTTTGACTTTTTGACATTGCCTGGGTCAACAGGAGATTTGTAAACAGTAAACATACAACACTTGTGTTTTACTGGTTTAGCTACTATCATATCATTGATGGATGGGTGGGTGGATAGGTAAACTGACAGACAGATAGACATACAGACAGACAGACAGACAAAGACACATTATTGCCAATGTACATAAAATACAAATAAACTACCTACAACTAAATTTCATTAACACACAGTGTTTGTTGTCAGTGTCATAAATTTCATCACATCAATCCTTGATATTATTCCCATTGACAAGCTGTTGCTCCAGCCAAAGCGAGCATTTCAACCTAAATATTTTTAAAGCTTCTCAACTTGTGCTAGGAGTGGCTCCCACAATGCTATGCTAATGTCCTCTTTTTTCCCCACATAAAAGGACTGTCCCAAGAGAGGACTCACCCATGACTAAATAGGACCAATGTATGCAACAATGGCACTGATGTGAAACACATATCCTGTGCTGGCACAATTTCTCAAGTTCAGTTAGGCTACACTAAGAAAATTATAATATAACTACTTATATCCAGTATCAACAAGGGATTACAGCTTTGGCTTCTCTTACAGGCAGCATTGCCTCCCAAGCATGATAAAGATTCACTGAACACACTTTGTGACTACACTATCATATCCATACACTTAATATTAAAAATGTCAGTCTTTCACATTGGCTGGATGAATTCAAGATTTTGTCATCAAACCCAATAAACTATATGACAAATACACAGCAGCTTCTGTGTAGCTCCACTGCCCTAAAGGGTTTCATAATCTTCACTACATTTGAAGATCAGTCTCATGCAAATGTCAAAGCAAGGCTCTTTATGTAGCCAACTACTCCCTGCCTTGTTGCTATTGTTTGACAGGTTCCATATTCCCTTTCACTCCATCAACACACATGCTTTGTGCCAAACAGACTGCTGATGGCTCAGTTTCCTGTTTATGGAGTTTCATTAGAAATACACAGACCTACTGCATCCACACTACATGGCACAAGGGATTTTGTGAAAAACAGATGTGTGAAGGTTTCACCTTAACCTGTATCTACTTTTTGTTTATGAAAGACCTTGGTCAATATGTAATCAAACACAATTTAATTCTGAATTATGAAGATATGCTAGACTTCAGGTTTTGAAGACACGGATACACATAAAACAAGCTTAGTTCAGAAGAGAATCTGCCATGTGTATGAAAATAAGAGGATTACGGAAGCCCTGGTAGTCTTTGGCAAACATACAGCAGCACAAAAATAACAGTGAGGAAGTGGCTGAAATTGATGCCCATGATGCATATTATTAACCAAGTAGAAAACATTAAGCATTGTCTCTGCTTTGTCAGATGAGATGGCATGTTTGTAAGAACAGAAAGAAAATAAAAATGATCAAAATAAGAATAAAGGTCAACAACAGTTCAAGAAGTAAATAGTCGATAGTAGAGAGAAGGACATTATCCATTGTCTAAAAACAACCCCCCCCACACACACACACACACATATATAAATAATAAACATGTCTCTCTGTCTGTCTGTCTGTCTGTCTGTCTGTCTGTCTGTCTGTCTGTCTGTCTCTCTCTCTCTCTCTCTCTCTCTCTCT